>PVJH01008993.1:0-81734 GCA_004026705.1 Nesogale talazaci
GCTGGTGTGCTTCTTCCGTGTGGGCTTTATTGCTTCTATATATTTTTAATAATAGTCCATATAATGACTCTTTTTCAAAAAGCCTTCTCCTCCTAGTCCTATAAAAGTCAGTCTTGAATTGATGTGTAAACCACCTCCATTGAGAAGCTTTGAGTTATAATTTATTTAACCTTATTTTATTCTTAAACAGTCACTGTTATATCAAATTTGGAGAATGGAGTGGGCAATGCACTGAGCTGTTCACCTTCGGCCAGCAGTTCAATACTACCAGCCTGCTTCTGTAAAAACATAGTCTCAAAATCCCAAAGAGGCAGTTCCACTCTGTTGGTTTGCTAAAAATTGCATTGAGTTTGAATCAACCTGAGAGAAATGAGTTGGATGGGGAGTTTGGCTTACAAAATCTAACATATAAATACATCTATTTCTTAATTTCGTGGTAACTTAATGGACGTTGCTTCAAAAAGAAAGATGGGATATGATTTTGATTATCACCACATCTGGTATTTTAGTTTGTGAATGAGATTCTGATTTTTAGTGTCACAGTGATCAGAGTTGGAGAAAAAGGTCACTTTGCCCCAATCTCTTAACCATTCGTCCATTGTTGAGATTACTCACAGGAATCCTAGTCTTGTTCCCCTATTGCTCTTTCACTAGGAGCCTGATAAATTTAGGATCATTCTGTCATACTCATTCTTCTGCAAATGCCAATGCTTTGAATAAGCTAAAATGTCCTGTCCATCACATGTTGTTCTATGTCTAACAACTATGTAGGGAACATAAAGAAACATGCTGCGTTCTTTTGCCATAATGGTGGGGGTTATTAGACTCTTTCTTAAGAAAAGCTTTAAAATATGTTGACATTTTCATTTTTTGGCAAATTACAAATTTTTTAAACTGTGGATTTTCTATCAAAAAAACAAACTGATTTTAATTTAAAATTAAATTCTGCTAAAGAGCTATCTTTATTTCACGCAATAAAAAATAATTATTAAATAAAGGACCATAGAAGGAGAATTTAACATTTAAATACACTTCAATGATTTTTACAGTTTTAGATTTGGTCCAAGACTTTAGTCTGGAAATTCTATATAGCTGATCATCTCTGTGAGATATCTGATTAGAAATATCTCTTTCTATAGACTTTTGGACATCAAACATCATATCCATTGTAATATTATTTTTCTAGTTTTAAACATATTTCTGCTATATACACGTATCATTCATCTTTGCAGAACTACTGAAATATTTAAGTTAAAATATTTCAAAGAAGTTGAAGATTCATAGTGGAAGATCAGTGGCAAATAAGAAAGTTCAAAGTTTAGATAGGAAGATCAACTGTAAAATAAAAAAACCTCATGAGTCACTTTTCGCACCCACATAATATAGAAGTAGTAATTCCTTGCTTGCTATAGTTACATAACTATAATTTTAGCAATGGTTCACATGACTTAACTTTGACTTGGCATATTATTATTTTTAAATCATTTTATTGGGGGCGTGTACAATGCTTATCACAGTTTACATATACATTCATGTGTCAGGCACATTTGTACATTTGCTGAAATCATCATATTTAGAATATTGTTTTTAAAAATTATAATGACGTCAAGATCAGGAATCTCACACTGAAGTATACATGGCTTCCTCTAGCATGTGAACATCTGGACATAACCAAAGGAAACATTTCTAGTTGACAAACAGGAGCAACCATTTTGGCTTAGTAAATCATCTGTGTGAAACAAAAACCAAAATCCCTATCATCAAGCAATTCTGAGTCATGGTGACCTGATAAGACGCAAGCTTGAGCTTCCTCTGTGGGTTTCTGAGACTGCAACACTTCATGGAAGTAGAAAACCTCATCCGTTTCCTGTGGGGTGGCTGGTGGTTTTGAACTGCTGACTTTGTGATTAGCAGTCCAAACACTGTGGCCCCAGGCCCCCTAAAATACTTTGCATAGGCTATCAATAAAGACTACATATTAGATGTACACCTTTCAGTTTAATCGTAAAACTGTCAAGAAAATGTTCACTTATGTCTTTGTTCATTCCACAAGAGTTGCTGGCCATCTGGTCATTTGTTATTCTGGTTATTTGTTATTTGTTATAGCGAAGTATTGTAATTCCCTTCTTCATAGAGAGTATGGTCTAGTGGAAGGACAGACAGTAAAGAAGTCCTAGCAAAAGAATGAATCCGATTACAAGAAGATCAGTGAGGGGTTAAGATGAACCGGATGCCCTAGTCTCACAAGGGCATCTCAGTTAATATCTTATTTTCTGATAGATGTACTCATAGGGCCTCATTGGATGCAAAAACGCTCTAAATTGTTCAAGATAGTTTAAGGTCACACTTGTCTTTGGTAACAAAAAGTAGAGTTGAGAAAAGTTAATGTGTGGATTTTTCCCCCTGTCTGCTATTGCAGTCAGTTCCACTGATGCCAGTATCTGTTTAAAACACCATATGGTGTGAATTATGGAGATGATTAGCATCACATGGCATAAAAAAAAGGATACTCAGAAGACTTGAGTTTACAGAAACAGCAAACAAACAAATAAAAAAGAGGGATAGCCAGTCTATTATAAGTCATAGTGACCCTGTAGGAGGTTTCTCAGATTATCAGTCTTGTTGAGAGCAGACAGCCTCAATTTTCTCTTGCAATGCAGTGGATTCAAACTGACAACTTGGTGATTAAACCCACGTCCTAATCCACAGTGGCACGACAGGAAGAACAATTCACAGGTTACCAGGCACATGCCCTTTCAAACTGCGTTGTTTACTCTTTACTGTAAATTGTGTTTGAATTTTATACTGCATGAGAAATTGGCCTCTCTAAACCACCTTTCCCCTTTTTATGTTTTTCCAAGGTCATTCTCAACTATAACAGGCTCTAGAATCATTATTTGGTTTAGACATATACAATCTAAAGTGTAGGAATGAATTTCAGACCCTTTTGGGAGTGTATGGGGTCCATGATCAGATGACCCTTTGTCTACTATTTACTCAATGGATGCATCAAGTGAGGCTCATTCAATTAATATAACTTCGGAGTCTTTCAATTAGCCACAGCCATTTCGATGACTAACATTTCAGACTGTAGCTGCTGCAGATACTTTGACTCTACCAAAGAGCCATTTTAGCAAAGACTGATAAAACCTAGAAAATGAAAAGGTAAGTTGAGAAATAGAATTTAACCTAAGCATATGACATTCCCCATTTTTAATTGTCAAAGGCATGGTAATCAGATTTGGGATTCAATTCCTGTAGAATGAATCTCTCTGGACTTCAATTTATAAGGATAATTCATCTTTGAACTTTCACTTCTCACTGAAAACTTAATCATGGAACTTAAGTGTGACATTTTGGAGAATATCCAAGTGGTTGCAATTTTGTCCTCTTTTGTTTTAATATTTTCACTTATTCTCGTTGTAGAACATTTGACAGACTGTACAGGACCATATGGCAGGACATGATCAGAGATGGGCCTGAGTAGAGAATGTGTCTATAATCTTGAATGCTGAGTAGCCTTGGAATGGACTGAAGTAGTAGATCATTGGCATATTTTAGATTACACTGGGTATAACACATAGATTGCTTACTTCCGGTCTCATGCAGCTTCTGAAAGGAAGCGTCCTCTGTTTTCCTGACAGAAGAACTATTCTTCTTTCTCTGAGGACTGTATCAAACCCTGTTTTCTTTTGTGTGCACGTGTGAGAGTTTGTTGTGCTTTTTGGCATATAGGTCTAATAGTGGAATTTCTTTACAGGGGTTTCAATAGTCCTAATCTTTAGAAAGCAGGGAGCCAGTCTTCTCTTCCAAGGATCCTCTGGGTCACTTCAAAGCTATCATATCGTCCATCAGTAGCTGAGCAATTAACAATTGGCACCACTCAGGACCCTCTTGCTATGGGTTTACTGTTGAAGTGCAGAGTTTTCCCAAAACAAAATGATGCCACTTGTTAGCCAGGAAAACTCCTCTCCTTTGCTCATTCTTTTTCTCTTTTCAATAATTGGAGGCAGCAAGGCTTTCTGGGCCTCATTTTACCTTTTGCATGTCCTAAGGAGAGACATTATAATCGTTTGCAGACAGGTCTGTCAGCAAGAGATAGTTCACTTTTTCTCCAAGCCCTCTTGGAGTCAGACTTGACTCAATGCACTGAGTGAGTGAATGTGTGAGTCTCCACGCTCTACACCATGCCTGGCAGCCTTTTGCATGGAAGCCCGTCTGAATCCAGTTTATTTCTAAGTAGGAAGTCAAGGGTCAGTATGCCTCATTTGCCTTCTATTAGCATACACACTCCACCTTGCTGTTCAGTCTAAACTCTACCTACAACTGAGGTAACCTTTTGATCTCTCATTTGCTTTTGTCTTTTGTCTCATTTTTCATTTTTTTTCAGAAATGGATTAAAATATAAAAATATGTATTAGACCTTCTCAAAGGTCACCAAAATGATGGTCTGAGGGTTTTTTTTTAAGACATCTAGATTTACAAGATAAGTGAGATATAATGAACCCCAATTATCATATGTTAATTACCATGCTACATATAAACAGCAGTAAATAATTGAAAAGTGATAAAATAAGCACCTGCTAGGTAATTTGTTAAGAAACAAGCATACTTGTTCATTCCTGAAAGCAAATAATTTTGTGACTGCATTTTGCTCAGTATAGATTATAGTTACAAACATTAAAATACACTTCTGAGAGGGCTTGGAAAGCTCAGAAAAAATAAAAATCAAAGGATGAATAGTAAGATTCAGAATCTGGGGTCAAAGATTTTATGACTCCAAAAATTGTATTACAAATTCAATGCATTACACAAAATATTGAAAACATTTTGAAAATAAAATTTCTATTTTCCTAGAATAGTAATAATCAATGTGGCTTATTTGTTTCATCTTGAATCCTTGTTAAGTAGATTTGTTTATTAATTTAAAATCATATGAGCTGAGAATCTGGGGTATTTCTATAAGGTTGTTATAACCAGAATACTGCTGTAATTTAAGTGATCCCAATTTCACATGACCCTACTTAGCATTTCTGAGACTTTGTAAATCTTTAAGGGAGCAGACACTCTCATCTTTCTCCCGTGGACTGGCTGGTGAGTTAGAAGTTATCAAGTATTTTAATTTTCACCTCATTTTGAATGATAAGGTGGGGCTCTTCAATTTAATGGATCACTTTTCTTACTCTCCTTTAAACTATAATCTCAGCAGTCATGATTGGCTCTGCCATGTTTCATTACCAAGTCTTCTTATTTCCATGGCATGGATTTATAAGATAATTAGTGATCAGGGTGGGAAATACAGCTATTCAAGAAACTCAGTAAAACCACTGTTTTTTTTAAAGATATGGTAGTGATAATCAAGAGAAAAGAATCTTTTTCATTTTCTTTTTAAATTCAAGTTGTACCTCTTCCAGGCATCTCTTTCCCCAGTTGATATCATAGTCATGTTCTGACACTCCTGTGCTATTTCCTCCAACTTGACAACCAACCATGCAGTAAAAGAACACAATAAGAACATGGAAAGATCAACTGATTTGAGACTGAACAAAATCAGGACACGTCTTACATTCTGCAGTGTGCATCCTGTATCCACTGATTCATGAGTCCATCTCAGGGCATAACCCCTTGAAATCTCCATGTCCTCAATTACAAAGACAATTGAGAGCTATACTAAGAGTTCAATCCATAGGTCTTGCAATGATTAAATGAGCTAATTGCAAAGTCTTTAGCTCAGTGCTTTGTACTTAGTAAATACTGATAAATATTAAAGTAAGACCAAATTAAAGAGTTGCTAATTATTAATTAAAGAAAAACTAAGATCTGTATGATATGACTAGCTTCCTAGGAAACATTATTTTGAGGGACAAGATAATGACCATACAGTGCTGAGTTTCGAGACTGACCACAGAGAGTAACTGATGAGAGTCTGTAAGGACACTCAGGAAGCTCCTGTTACTGATAGTGTCTCAAGTCCTGCTGACAGTTCAACTCCATAAAATGCTGGGACAAAAGACCAGTCAGAGCAGATAACAGAAAAAGTGAACCAAACTCACTACCATGCCGATTCATGGCTAGCCGTTGGGTCAGGGTAGATCTGCTTTGTGAGTTTCCAAGACTCTTAACTGTTCACTGCAATAGAAAGCCCCACCTAGCAGCAGAAGCAGCAGCTGGTGGTCTTGAACCTCTCACCTTTTGGTGAGCAGCCCAACAAGTAACTACTATGCCTGCTGCCAGGACTCCATGGACTCCATAACAATAGGGTAGGAGTCAGGAACTGAACAAAATTGTGAAAATAAATGCCAAAAGCACATCTTCTTATCTGCATGTTTCTTGTATGTTTCTGTAGGAGTTCCCCCTCTCTCTGTCAGAAAGGAGGTACGTGAGCCTCGGTTACAGGTTGGCTGCCCTTTCATCTACATCCTCCATCATTGCCTGCTCTGAACATAATGTCACTTCGTTACACTACCACACATGCCTTCATTTATATATTGCCTGTCTTTGGCTTCTCTCTGGCACAGAAGCAGCATTTTAGGTCGTTGCATCAGAAGTCATATAGTCCACACAATCTAAATTACTATCTGGTCTGTCACTGAATAAGTTTGTAGACACTTGGGCCAGATTATAAGGTTGCTTCCCTTTCCTATTTCATAATTTTCTGAAACTCTTTCTCCCAAGCTCTATGAATCTTAAGAAAAATAAAAATTTTAAAAATCTGCCATACCTGCAGGGTGGTTTTAGTGGCAAGAATAAGGTCAGATTTACAAAATTGCCTTGAATAAAATGTACCACCTGCCAATGAAAACTTTTGGAATATTTAAAGTGCTGGAGACTTGTTGATTCACATTTCAATTAAAGATGTATTGACAGTAATGAGCAGTGCTTTCATAATAACAGACACAACTCTGAGACAATTTCAACCGACAACGGGGACTCTGGTGTGTGTCTGCATCTCTGGGTGGCTGCTGCCCATTAGTTTTAACCCAATAAACTGAAGTGTGTCTTCTTTCATCCCTCTCCCCACACCCAATTTAATATCATGGCTGTGTTCTTTCATGGCTTGACCTTTCAACAACAACTCTGCCATTTAAACAAGCTAAATGATTCAGACTATTTCTAATAGGGATTTCATCCAGCAACAATCTCCCAACACAGATCATGATCCCTCGCCCTGCCAAGCATAATACCAAACACTGCATTGCTGTGACTAGACAAGTCCTTCAGTCTTTTAAAGAAAACCTTGCATCATTCAATGGTAAGCCTCTCCATTTACTTATGCTGTCTGATTTCCCCTGCCAACCATAAATCCTCCTCTACAGCAATGAAGAGCGTGGCCTCATCCACAGAAGCTTACCACCCAAGGTCTAGAGTTAGATTCCAGAAGATTCCCCTCCTAAATATGGAAGAGATAAAGAAATAACACTCTGAGAAAACAGAGATACATATTGAATTGTGGCACAGTCCTGGATTGTTACTGTCAAAAACAAAAACAACCCAAAACATGTTAATTGTAATGTCACAAACACCCTGGTAACTAGAAAGATTTTGGAAAAAATGATTATATGATACCATATAAGTCCTTAAAGGACATTAAAAATGCTTTTTTTTTTTTTAAAAAAAACAGACTCTTATTATGTCCTTCCATCTATAATCTAGGAAGAAAAGAGATGGTGTTCTATCAAGTAATGTATAAAACTAGCATATACTTACTGGGAAATCATGGAAAAATAGTGATTATATGTGGTGAGGAGCATGGATATATTTATTGTTCCTAACGTCTTGGGTCAGTAGTATAAAAAATTGTGATGCCTTGTTTCTAAAATCGGCCACTATGATGGCGTGTGATTATGTCAACTAACCACTCCTGGGTACAGGAATAGAAGAAAGCTCCAGCGATCCATTCCATCCCAGCCTAATGACACCATGTTGACATCCTAAGCCTTTCTGCATGTGCGCGAGAGAATGAGGAGAGTCGAATTCTCTTTGGCCTTTCTCCGCATTCTGATAGAGCTGCATCTGATTCCTTGTGCTCTTGTTGTAGTGCCTGTTGATGTTCCTGGATATCTGGATGGTGGCTTCATTTGGCTACTTCTGCCTTTGTATTCACTACTCTCTGCCTCCTGCTATTCTGCTTCCGGTTCACCAGCTTCCACACAACAAGAGAAATCTGACTTGAATCAGTCTGTTTGTACAACTCTCTGTACAACTGTGTAAAGCATTTCTTGATACAGAACTCTTTTCCTAGACAACACGTATAAACATCAATGGTTTTGTTCCTCAAGAAAACCCAGCCAAACCCAACTACTATATGCTTCTTCCTTTTTGATGAAGATATGAGGGCAAATACTCCTTTTCCTTACATCTCAGTTTCTGCTGTAAATGCTCCCATCAATAGAATATAATGAACCATATGGAGGATCACTGAGATACCAGACTAATAAGTGAATAAGACATAGATGAGACCCAGCCCCTTTGGAGCATAAGTCAGCATCAACTTCAGCTAACATGAGGCTGAAACTATAGGAGACAACTGAATGAAGAATCACCCAACTTTGATGAGAGAACCTACAGAACGGTGAGAAGTAAGAGGACATTTCTGCTTCATGTCCCTAAGTTTTGGATGTCCTCTGCAGCAAGAGATAAAAGAACGAGAAGACTACACATTTCCACTCTTTGTTATGCATTTTGCAGCACGACCTGTGAAAAAGAACACTGTTCTACCTTACTCGTGTTTGGCTAGGCCACTTGCATGACTGTAAAAGAAACAGGCATACAGCACATCTCCGTAGAAACTTCAACCATATTTGTTTTTTCTCCATGAGACAGAAAGAACATGTCCTGGTTCTGAGATATTCCTTAAGACTAATCCCAGCACGAAGTATGTACTCAGCTCAAAGCTAGTTATAGCTGACAGGCATGACAGTTAGAGCCCCACCAAATATAATGTGAAAGTGTGGCTATTGCAACCCCCTAATAGTTGCGGGCTTTGGGGCTCTTCTGTGGAACCTGAAGTGGCTCTTTACATTGCCATTAGAGAACAATTTCACAGAAGAGTCTGCTGTTGACACATGAGTATAGTATATCTTTTCAGCTCCATTTCAAAGAATTCTGTTGAATAAGCACGTGTGATGAACATTCTGCTACAGGACAGAAATGAGATTGGGATTTTCCCCTGAGGCGGTTAGAGTGTAGTAGAGGGGTCAACAATCTTTTCCTGGAAGAGGCCATAGAGTAAATATCTTAGGCTCTACCTGCCAAGAAGTAAAATTGAGGCTATTATAGAGGTGCTTATATAAGCATTTAAAATGTGACTATTTAAAAATTTTTAAAAGCATTTCTGTTTTCAGGTTATATTAAAAAGTGGCTCTAAGCCAGATTTTATCCATGGGCTAGAGTTTGCTGACCCCTTGCCTAGTGACTGAGATTGCAACTTAAATGGACATTTTCATTATAATCAAATACATGTACCATAAGTATACTGAGTATATCTTTTGAGTAATTGAAAAGAGACAGAAAAATTATTGTTTTATGAAATATTTTTCCTAGGATAGGGCATCTGAAAGGATCTTGAATATTGAGGGATGTTAGCTAATGCATAGTAACCCTTAGGACAGGATATAATTGACCCTGTGGATTTCCAAGGCTGTGACGCTGCAAGGAGCAGACAGTCCCATCTTTCTTCCAAGCAGTGTCTGGTAGTTTAGAACTACTGACCCTTTGGCTTGCTGCCTAATACCTAATCACTATAGCACCTGAGAAAATTAGGATAGAAAGGATACTATGATTACATGAACACAACCAGAGCTTTGAAACCCCATGTAAGGGTAAGCAAAAATGTATCGCTATAAGATTATAGAAACCTTTCTTTATTAAACAAAAATATCAAAATGTGATATATCTCCCATCTCGGTCTGTACACTTTTTCTTTTTTTTTTTTAGGCATCACTGCCCTGGTGGTGGGTGGGAGTAGGAGGCCCAGCCTTTGCTCCTGTGAGCGGGAATTAAACCTTTGTCCCAGTGGACCGCAGTCCCACGCACAACCACTACGCCACCGGGGCTCAGCCAGTCTGTACACTTCTGAAGGAAGATTTCTATCTCTTTAAGCCTTCCACTCGCATCAGAAGTTCTACTCTGTCCTGTAAGGGTCCCAGTGAGTGGAAATAGATTCAAGAGTGCTCAGATTTGTTTGGGTTTGGAAAACTTGCTTCCCCAAACTCTGAGATCTTAGCTATAACCCATGATAAGATAGCAATGTGAGCTTTTTGAGGATACCAAATTGTGTTCCTTTTCAATGATCTTTGAGTTTGGCCAACAAAAAAAAGTGTGTAGGGGCAGAATCTGAGATGTAGAGTGCATGGGTAAAAGTTTCCTATCTAACACAATTCCTGTCAGACAGGCATGGTTCTCCTAGAGGAATGGTCACAGCACATTATTGTGATGGAAAAAGATTCCTCAGTTCAAGCTTCCTGATCTTGCTCAGGCCAAGACATGTCTCAATTTTCTTAAAACTTCATAAGTTTCCATGATTGTCCTGTATCACTAGATTATATTTATGAAAGAATCTCCTCTGGAATTCCAAAAGGTGAAGAAACAAAACAAAACAAAAACAAAAGAGTTGCTGTAACTTTCTATGCTGACAACTCTGCTGTGAATTTAAGTTGTCTAGCAGATCCCCTCAGAAACCATGATGGTTTTTTAAAAATAGCTTCATTGAGATATAATTTACACATTATACAACTCAATAGTTCAATCAAATTTAGAAGAGTTGAGCAATCAACTTGAGAACATTTTCTTCTGGCTTGTATTCATTTTGACTTGCCATTTGCCCCCAATCCTCCTCTTGATCCCATTAATAAATTGTCAACTCAGGTTTACCTATCCTGAATTCCCTAAAGAGAAAAACACACAAACAATGGCAAAATAAATCCCTAAACACTTGGCAACAATAAAAGTGAAAAATCCTAATTGAAAATAAAGCAGAAAATGTTTTCTAAACTGCAATATATTTAAAATGGGTGAAAAGGGAGATCAAATAATAAGGTATTGCATTTTAGCCTATCTACAGTTTCCAAAATCCCCTTTAAAATGTTCTTTGTCTGATAATAAAACTATTTGATTAGACATTCTAAAGGTACCATAATCCTGGAAGCAATACTTTTTGACTTAATACTCACATGTTCATGTAAACTATACATTTTTTTCTCATGGCACAAGATACATTTAATAGCATGATCAATATATTTTTAAAATTCAAACATACTTTGTACAGTTGTGTTGCTTCGACTCATACACATCTATAGCTATGTAAATTATGTATCACCAGTTTTACTAACAGTTCGGTTTTTGGTCCCCATCGCTGTTCTTTATATATTCGAACTCATAAAATCTCTCACTGTGGGAGACAAAGACTTTAAAATCTATCTAATACTATTAAGGAGTCAGTGACACCATATGGAGACAATAAAACAACATGCACAGGATTACTTTTAATCAAAGGAGGTTCCCCTTAGATAATGCAGTTTTCCAGTTTCACTTAAGAAGACTCACAAGATAAGCAGCTTTTTAGTGTATATAGCAAAGCTGCCAGGATACAAATGAGAAATGCCTTCGTATTCACTTTTGAATTCCAAGAAAACTGTCCATTATTGACATTTATTGTCTGTTGGTTTTTAGAAATAATAGAGACTATTCAAATAAGTAGATGCTTGCTGAAAAGCTGAGCATCTTTTTCTGTGATAATCATATTCCATCTGTATGCTTAACAAAAGCATTTGTTTTATGGGTGTTATTCTCTAACATTACGGCAAGGTGATATGAATAGAAATAAATATTTTACAAAGGAATGATAAATTCTATTATATGATATTTTGGCATCTGAAAATTTTTTGATTAAATTGCACCTCTAAGCTTTGTTTATGCAATGATGCTTCATGGCCTGGGGCTATTGCAAAGTACTGATGAGTTTGCTGAAGGCGTCAGAAATATTCAATTGTGTTCTTTCTAGATTTATAGTTTGCAAGCTAGATTTTATTTGAGTACTCATGAACATTTATGTTCCCTCTAAATCAGTGCTTATTTGATGTAACATTATTTCTAGACTTCACCTGAAATAAATTAAAAATCCCATCCCTAGTCTTATGCTCTTGTAGGCGGGGATGGTGAGAATGAGCCACATCTTCAATGAAGTGCATCTTATTTTTAAAAACCACATCTTAAATGAAAAGGATCACATGTTAAATAAGGCAGCCATTTAAGAAATGACAACATTTAATAAAAAGTGTGTCTCTATCCCACCTTAAAATAAATAAATTATGTACATAATTTGTTAAATAGAAATATCACTAATTTTCAACACCAAGTTCTTTCTGAACACTCACTCAGCATAAGAATTGTGAGTGAATGAGTGGTCCCTGTCCAGAAGTCTGTGAAAGGAGACAAACACATTAAAAATTACTCCATTTAAAGATAGGAGCTGCAAATACTATTTTAATAAGGATGATTTCTGGTACATTATATAACAAACTAGACTTGGCATAGAAAAGATGACAAGTAATATATATATGCATACATTTTATAGAATTGCATAGATAATGATATATATACAATTGTGTGTATACATCTGTATACACACACATATAATTGTATACAGACACTGTATTTTCCTTTGTTTAAAAATGAATGCGCATATTTTCAAGTTTTAAGTGAGAGAGGCTAGAGGATGAGATGAAAAACACCACAGTATCCAAATGACTATATGTCTTAGATCAGTGGATCTTACTGGACTGTCTCCAGAGAAGGCGTATCAATACCCCCTGATAAGTTGATAGGACCCTACCTTACAGACTTCATCTAATCTTAATGAATTAGAAACTCTATAATTGATGCCCAAGAAGCGGTTTCTTAACAAAACTTCCCAGCATTCTGACACCCGCTAAAGTTGGGGAATGCTAACTCTAGATACTCCTTAGGATGGAGTGACTACTGAAAACAAAATTCCAATATGTCAAGGCAGGCGATCCTAAGAGATTGTGTATTTCCTCACAGGTAACAGTCACACATAATGATAGGACCAGTTGACCCAATATCAAAAACACTATGGACTGCTAAAGGGGAAACAGATCTCTCTTTGAAAAAGTACAGCCAGAGTGCTCCTGAGCGACAAGCAAGAAGGATTTTCCTGCAAACTTTGGAGATGTTGTCAAGAGAGACCAGCCCTAGAGAAGGACACCAGCAAAAAGGAGGAAGACTGTCAAGAAATGGATTCGCATAGTGACCGCCACAATGTGCTGAGGCCTAGGAATGATTTTGAGGATGGCGCAGGATTAGGCAGTGTGTACTTCCGTTGTGCACAGGGTCAGTATGGGTCAAAATTGACTCACTGGTACCCCCCAAACAACAAAAACAACTTCTGGATCCCTGGTAGGACAAAAGTTAAGTTTTACAACCCAAAGGTTATTCACCAAGCACACAATTCAAATTTGATCAAGCACACATGCTTTTTGCTACAGTCTTCCTAATTCAATACCCAAGATTCACATGCACACAAGGCAATTGAAAATACTATGGCTTGGGTCAAGCACACCTTAGTCTTCAAAGTAACATCCCTGCTGTTCACCACTGCAAAGAGGTCTTGTGCCGAAGATTTACCGAATACTTCAAGGGTGCTGATCGCTTGACAGCTGCTTCCACGAGCATTGCTTGTAGACCCAAGCATGACAACACCCTTGACAACTTCTACCTTGGCTCCCTTTATCACGATGCTACCTATTGGTCCAGTTGTGAGGATTTCTCTCATGAGGGATCATTAAAGGGATGGAGAAACTAATATTTTGAAAATAATTTTGATATTGAAGATAAATTTGTCTGATTTCCTTCTATGATTTGGGCTTTAGAAAAACCCTCATCTACAAGTTGTTTTTCAAAATGCATCTCCTTACTTTCTGAATACCAAATGCTTTCTTTTTGTTCCCTTGCCTGTGCCATGCTTTTATATTTTCGTGATCATTGTTGAGCGGCACTCTCAAGTCCATTTCAGCCCCGAGTCACCACAGGTGACTGGACAGCACTGCAGCCTTAGGTGTTGCAGACTGTCATTTCCAGGGGGGAAAATTGCCAGAGTTTTTCCTACAGAGACTCTGAGTGGGCTGGACCCACCCATTCTCTGATTAGCAGTCAGTCACTTAACCACAGTGCCACTTGACATTCTCATTATGGACACCAAGTTAGCTCTTTCAAAGCTCAATACTAGATTCACTAAAAGTTTTCTCTGATCTCAAATGAACACCTCCCTGTGCTTCTCTAAGCCTTCGTGAACATAGTCTAATCATCAATAACTCCAAGAGGCAAGTATTTGTACACTTATTCAGCTGCCTATTAAGTGGCAAGCATCATTAAAACGTGCTCACAGTAAAGCTTGGTCTAGAAGAGTTCAGTCTAACATACATTCGTTCATTAAGTTAATAGGTATCAATGCATTCCGTTCAAATGGATTGTTCTACATTTTAATTTTGTTTTTAAAAAAAGCAAGCTGAGGTTTCTGATAAATGAAAGGCAAGTACAAAGGCTGAAAAGAAGATGCTATTTAAGGGTGAGTGTAGGTGGAACTCTGGTGGTGGAGTGGTTAAGTGCTCAGCTGCTAATTAGAAAGTTGACTGTTTAACCTCCACCCTCCCCCTCCCCAATCTGTAGGAGAAAGCTGAGGCAATCTGCTTTCAAAAGGATTGGTTTCACTTCAATGGAAACCATCTGAGGCAGTTTTACTCTGTCCTGCGGGGTCACTATGAGTTTATGAATCACTATGACTTGACTGCAGTAAGTTTTATTGGTTTTGTAGTGAATATGACTCATTGTGAAACTGTGATAAAACTACCATGGGAATAAGGCTAAGACTCACACAAGATGAATGCACATTAATTTCTCCAAGTAAGTGACTCCCTTTCTAGTGCACAGTACACAGTTGAGCTAAATTTAGGTAACGGGTTAACAAACTTTCTGGGAGAAGGACCAGATAGTAAAGAAACTAGATTTTTCATCCCATTCTACCTGTCACCACTCTTGTATAAAAATGCCATCATGTAATATGTAAATGAATGATTCTGGCTGTGTTCCAATAAAACTTAATTTACAAAAACAAGCAGTCTGCTAGTTCGTTCCATGAATGGTTTGCTGAACCCCTGCTCTAAAGAATATTTTGTTCATAGACATAAAGGAGAAAGTGAATATGTACACAAATCCATCTTTTAGACAATAAACATTAAGTAAATGTCACAGTGTTTAATACCTTTCAATCCAAGGAAATCCACAAACTTATGGGAGAAGAAAATGGTTTTCAAGATATCATCTTCTGCACAGTTCAGTGACTTGCTAGATAAACTTTGCTAGTGGGGTTTTTTTTCTCCCTCAGAGTCTTTTATTTACATGCGATGGGAGGAAATAAATAGCAACAAGTTCCAAAAAGAAAACAGAAAACTTTTGCTAGAAGGCCATGAGTAGATAACACCGAAGAGTAGAAACACCAAGGTTTTCAAGGGCAGAAAGAGTTACCTTGCCAGGAAATCTGGGAAGGAGAGGCGAACTGGGTATCCATGCCGAATGATCTTCACCATCTCTAGGACACCGACATACTGTAGTTGAGCAGACACGTAGAAATTATCAAAAGTATCCGGCAGCTTTGAGTTATTAGGCTTGATGCAATGAATAAAGTGTGGAGTGCACTTCTGAAGTTTTCCAATAATATCTGTCAGCGATTTCTAAGGAGAGAAACAATGCCCAAGGGATTATGCCATGGAGACACTAACGGCAAATATAAATCAGTGTTTCAATGAAAAAATACCCTCAATATGCAACCCCTCGCATCCTGACAGAATGGGAGAAGAATGTGGGATAGAACTCAAATTCCTAAAAAGTCTAATGTTATGGGAGTGGTTGGAATTGAAAGACCCACCCGAGACGATGAAGTACTCAGTCACTGTTTCCACGTGTCACTGTTTTCTTCTAAAAGGAATTTGGTGGGCTAAGGAATCGAGAGCTAAGGATTCTGTGCAAACACTTTGCAACTTATCTGATCACAATCCAAGCTTGAGAAATCTGAAAACTCACGAACCCTGAGTTGTGAAGCCACAGACACTGGACCGCCCCTTTCCAGCTTTTGAAGAAATGTAGATGTTCCTTTCTTTTTTAATAACTAAAATGGAAGCAGAAAGAACAGAGAAGAGTACTATTATTAAATTCCAAGTTTAACCCTTTCAGTCACATAATGACATTACGAGGTATATAGGCGCTGAAACTGTAGTGTTTTGTTTTGTTTTGTTTCATGACTTGCAGCACATCGGCACCAGATGGATTTCTGTGATGGAATTACAAAGTTGGGAAATGGTCCACTACATGTAAAGAAACCATTACCACCATCCGTTCAATTCAATGCTGTTGTGTAAATCAGCTCTAGCAACATCCTGCACTCATTTCAATTTGATAATAAATAGGCGCATAAATTCTCATTTCCTTTGAAGTACAAAGAGATCACTCTATATTACTAATTGTATACATTTATCATGAAATACAGTCTACTCTGGAGCACAAGGATACTGTTTTATGTTACAATGTTTTTGATGTTTTCACAATTGTTTTCCTTAAGTGTAATGATAATCTGTAATTGGATGGGTATTCAATCTCATATTTTTGTAAATGGTTTTTTTCCCTTTATATTCTTTCTCTAAAATTCTAAAAGGGGCTAGTAAATTACCTGTTTATGAAAAATGATAGCATACTATATTTTCCAAATAAGTATTCCAGCATTTTAAGAGAAAATATAGATATGGAAAAAATAATATGGCAAATAAGAAGATAAATAAAAGTCAGTGAAAGTAAGGGCAGAGGATAAAAATAAAGTGAGGCAGATTAAAAACTAAATTCCACCAATAGCTAAAAGGAACCTCGACCACCAAAATAACACTGTTTTTAGAAAATCACAGACTTAGCCCAACATACTAATTGAACTAAAATAATTTATCATTACATTAAAAAGGTCTCCATACAAGAAAAATATCTGATTAACCATTCTTGTCAATGTGGTGCCATTGCTATTATGACAACAGCCCATTTCCTTCCATTACAGGCACTGTCAGGCTGAAATGATTAATTATAACTGACAAGGGAATGCAAAATCAAGGGAGTGGTGGAAGATGAACCTGTTTTTTCACTAACAAAATGCAAAGTAGGATGCCCAGTTAAAGATTGGATAAAATCATAATCCTTTCTGGGTCACCAGGGTGAATGCTGAGAAATGAGGTGGCTTGAAGGGAAGAAGTAAGAGAAGTGAGGAACGGAACACTTAGGACATAATCATAATAAATAAACCTCCATCCCTTGGAAGAATGCTCAAGTTCACTTCCGAGGTGAAGGAAGGACGGAATTACCTCCCTTTTGCAGCCCTTCAGGGAAAAGGCTAATGGCATCCATGTCTCATCATGTTTAATAATTAAGGTAAAAAAATTATGGTTTAGAGGTGTGTGGAGATTTTCTTGCTTTTGATTGCCAGACGATTGAGCTGGGAAGCACTGAGAGTTACAGTTAAATTCCCCGGAATAAAGATCTCGCTTACAAAAGGAGATCTTTTATCTTGCTTTATGTAAAAGGTGTCCTCTTTTATGTAGTGAAATTGAATTCCCAATCAATCAATCAACTGATTCCTTACACATACCCATAGGCACGCTTTGCTTATAGGTTATACAAAGTTCTGCTCCTCTTCAAAAAGAGGGCTGATTATAATTATGCTTTTACTTTAATGGGTAAGCTAAAATGCATCGCAACAAGGTACAGCAACTGAAATTTCTAAAATTGATTGTCCTGGACACCTTCCCAACTACATTTCTCATCTTTTATATTTCTGGCAGAAGAAAGCAAGGCAAACCAAGATACAATCGGGCAATGAAACCATAAGGAAACTAAAAGACTTCATACATATTCACCATCACTTTGAGTCTATTCCTTTCTTAGTATTTTGCTCCTTTTTACAAATAGCAAGAACCACTAGGTTGTCTACCCAGTTCAATTTGTATCAGGCAAATGCACTTTAAAAATTGCAGAAACGAGATAATGAGCTATGGAATATACAGGGAAAACATCATAATATCTGAAAAACATGTATGTGTAGAACACAAACACCACTAAAATTTATTGTTTAGAGACCTAAAACCTCTGAAGTGATGAATGTCAACATAATAAGGAAGTCAACTTTATTCTCTCTAAGCCTACTACCCCTGAAGTTACTTCTCATTCATCAAAAAGACAGTGGTATAGAGGAAAAATAAATAGAATGTTGCACAGACAACCAATAAAATGACGAATGCTGTATCCTATTGGATTTTGACTATATTGTACAGTCCTATATGATTCACTTCTCTAATGTTTGCACTGTAAGTAGACATCCTAATTTCCTTTGCTTTTCCCTTTTCAATGAGAATGTCATCTCTTTTTATTTAGCATTCAAATTGATGCTTTTTCTAATGAAGAACTGCACAAAACCAATTGAAAAATAATGCAAAAAGAATCACAAAAACTCCTACCTTACTGAGATTGAGACAATGCTTGTTTTCTCCAATAATTGAAGGTGATATCATTTTCTTACTCAGCAGAGCAGATTTATATCCTTGAAACTTAAAGGCAGGATAGGATGATAGGAGGGATCCTGTTTGGGATAGCTTCGATTGGAACAAATGATTGATCACAACATTTTCACTAGCTAGGAAATAAATAAATGAATATTGTAAGTGGCATTAAAATGATATTCTATGTGACTGTTAAGCTAAATCATCCAGATAATTTCACCATTAAAACATAGTCAGTAAAAGACTTAATTGGTGTAGCAATGTCAGAAGGAGGAGTACATCCATTTCTGTGTCCCAAGGTCAATTCCTTCACTAGTAACCTAATTTGAACTGTTACTGCCTTTCACTACCAAGAGTGGTGATCCCCTGTTTTCCCACCTCCACCTATATGCTACGTCCTTCAGTCTCTAGTTGTAGAGAATATAATTCTATTCTAGATAACAGAACAAAAACTTACAAGCTCATATTTCAGGGTTTTTTTTGTCTTGGATTTGACCTGATTATGATGGTACAAGGGGTAACCCTCTCCACAAACAGGAACTGTGTTGAGTGGAGTGGAGCTTTCACAGCACACATTCTTTCCTGCCAGACTAGCATGGAGGAACTTGAGTTGGTAAACAAAGTGGCATCACCCGGGAAAGTTCTCTCTAGTCACAGAAAATTTTTTGGTTGGGCTGAGCCCCGGTGGCCTAGTGGTTGTGTGCTGGACTGTGGCCCACAGGGTTGGCAGTTCAAATCCAGCAGCAGCTCTCCAGGAACAAGGCTGGACCTCCCACTCCCACCAGGGGACAGTGATGCCAAAAAAAAAAAGAAATTTTTTTGTAAAAGCAGTTTTGCTCAAATCTGTGTGTGTGTGTGTGTGTGTGTGTGATGGCATATTTAAGAGAACAGAGTGCACCTGTACAAATTTGTTTTCTGCTCAGGAAAAATGCCGAAGACCCTCTTGGGATGTTGAACACAGCTTACAAGGACAGCGCTATGCGGATAACTCAAGTGTACAAGTGTTTTTCCCATTTCAAAAAAGGTAAAATATCAGTTGATTATAAACTTTTTTCTGGATATCTGTCAACTTTGCCAACAGGTGAAAATGTCGACTCATGGTGCATTTGGGGATCATTCTATTAGGTGAGACTGTTCAGCAAGCTTTCTCCATAGAGGTTCCAAAAAGACAGTGTAGCAGTGTGCAACAGTGTGACAGATGGGGGACTGCTTTGCCACAATGACAATGCAGCTGCACATGCAGCCATCTCAGTACATCATTTTTTGACCCTCAACAGCATGCTTCTCTTGTCTTATACACCTTACCCACCTGACCTCACTCTGTGAGACTTCCTTTTGTTTCCAGGAAAGAAGAAGGGCATGAAAGAAGAGCAATTTAAAGATGTAGAAGGGGTGCAGGAAAAAGATGAGGGCAGTGCTGTCAACCATCCAAACAGATGAGTTGAAAAATGTTTCCAAGAATGGGATTGCATTTTTGATGTCTATTAAGTGTAATGGAGAGTATTTTGAAGGTGAGAAGATTGCTTTATAAAAAATTTATATACATAGATGTGAAAATAAAATTCCATTTTGGGGGGTGCCCCCTCCAAGATTATTTTTGCTAGCAACCACTGATTGCCCTAAAGTAAGTATTCAGGACAATAATTCTGCTTTTTCTTTCCTGTCTCACAGGAACCTGAAGCCAGCCTTGCAAGATTTTATCTCATTGTTAAATGAAGCTGCACAGGTTTTTAAAAAGCTGAAATATTTGAGGAATTAGGTTATACAAATTCTAATAATTCCGGGATCTATTTTTAACCATCAGGGAGAATGAGGCCACCCATAAGAGGGTTTCCTGTTCATAAATGTAAACAGCATGATGAAAGTCATGTTGTTATGGGTTGATTTGGCTCACAAGGTCTTTATATGATAGAATGGGGCTGCCAACTGGGGTTACTGGACTGAGTGGGAGCAGATTGCCAGCAGAGAGATCTTTTTCCTCATGGAGATTCTGGCTGGTTTCAAACTGGTTGTTTCCATTAGCAACCAAATGCTTCATTGCTGCTTCAACAGAGCACTTTTGAAAGCAATCCACATGCCAGTAAAAGATCTGGAGTGGACATAATTTATGTCTGGGTGTAGAGAGTGTTTAAACTTCAGTTTCAACATCTGTGGAATCAGGATTACAATACTGAAATCGAGGGTTACTGAAAGATTAAAATGTAAAACAACCTATATGAATCCCGTAGGGACGATGCTTAGTCTACTGGACCGTCATTCTTAGCTTTCTTACTTTTGCTTCATTTTACTTTCCCTGGTGCAAAGCAAGGCAGATATAGTATTCTTTGTTTTTGCAATGATTACAATGACAAAGCATAGAAAGATAACTTTAGAAAAAGGAAACCACAAAGAATGCTCCCAGGAGGTATATATGATTATGGAATGTCGGATGGCTAAGAGGGGTCTGTAAAAAGAATGGTTTAAAAATACATATGTATAACCTCAGCCACTGAGTCAATTCCAACCTGTAGCATTCCTGTATAGGATTTCCAAGACCATAGATTTGTTTGGGAACAGAGAGCCTCACCTTACTCATACAGACTGGTTGGTGAGTTTGAACCTAGACCTTATGGTTAGCAACTTGTTAGACCGCTGGTAGCGAGCTGATAGAACTAGTGAGATGTGGACTCTATGCTATGGGGCTTTCATTACATCAGGCTCTTTCAGAATCAAAAAATTAAATATTGGGATCATATATGTAAATATAAGTAATATATGTAATAAGAAACAGAAGTAAATAAAAATGAATCCAAGGTAAGAATTGTTTAAAAAAAAAAGGAAAGGAAACTTGGGAAGCTGTCACAGCAGGTACCCAGAGAGCTCATTTAAACCCATTGCCATCTTGTTGATTCTTCCGCCTCATTGATTGTCAGTACTAGCAAATTACTAGAGAATATTAATTAAGTAACATGATCTGTCACTTACTCTTATTTTCAAGGGCTCTTTACAGTGAAAAAATATCTCACTTCATAAAATCCTCTCCCAAACATTCGTTGTTTCTTTATGTGATACAACAAGAGCGAACAAAGTGCAACATATGGGGAAGGGGGATGGCCTACCATCAGTTTCTGTAATTAAAAGTTTACCTGAAACAGTCACATTTGTTTGTATTATTCATGTTTGCTCTTGGAGGCTCTGGGTAATGCACATGGTTCATGTGCTTGGCTCCTGACCGAAATGTAAGAGGATTGAATCCACTGAGAAACACCTCAGAAGAAAGGCGTGGCAATCTCCTTCCAAAGAAATGAACCTTTCAAAACGCTGAGGAGCACAGTTCTGCTTTGACAACCGTGGGCTCGCCAGGTGCGGGATGCATCGCAGCTAACTGGTCTTGGGTGATGCTTGGATTGTGCACTGCACCTGTCAAGTAGCTGCAACAGAGACCTGGCGCTCCAAGGCTTAAGAGATTTATTCTGAGGCCCTTGGTGACCAAAGCTTGCTCTGTCCGCTAATGAATTATAACTATAGAATGGCAAATTTTAAACTTTTTGCTCTTGCTCTAGTGTACCTATATTTTAAAGTACGTAGATTAAAGTTGAATCTATTTTGTCTTGTAACTGTTTGACAAGTTGGGCTTATCATGGTTGGGCTTGTGACGGTTAAATTTTTGTCCAAAAGAGAGATGTTGGATGCCCACCTCTTGGGAACTATGATTGAGACCTTGTTCAGAAATAACGATTTTTAAAGACAATGTCAGGTTGACAGAAGGTCAGCTTGGTCTTTAGACACAAGAGAAGAAACAGGGAGGTGGCGGAAGGAGGTGGTGTGATGCTGCAGTTCCAAGAGGAAACGTCCAGGGCCAGCTCTGCCCTGGGTTGCTTAACGTCGGCAAGAGACTCAATGGTGATGCAGTTTTTGAGTTCTACAGTCTAAGGAACCCTGGCGGCACGGCCCAGTAAGTATTGCACTGCCAACAGAAAGGCCTGCTGCTTCCAAGTCAACAACCACTTCTTCACAGAAAAAAAGCGGCTCTGTGCTCCTGTCCAGATTGACTCCCTCCAAACCCTGTATGGATCACAATGTGCTGAAATGGACTGAGTGTCTGAAAGCTACATCCTGATTTTAAAGGTGCGTCTGTGTTCTATCCCCAGGAAACACAAATAGGATTAAACAGGCATTGCTTAAACTTGTAGTGTGTATCAGGCCTTCCTAGAATAGTACGATTTAGTGCATATTATTCGTATCACTGAGCTGTAAAAGTAAAGATTGTCAAAAGCAAATTAAACTGAAACGTGGGATGATGGTAACGATAGGTATAACAGCAGGGATCGTGTTGCCATGGGGTGCCACTGAGCGGGTTCTGACTCACTGAGACCCTGGGGACGATAGAGGAGACACGGCCTGGTTCTGGGCCATGCTCACAGAGGGTCCAGTGGAGCGCACTGCGGTGGCCACCTTGTGCAGGGCCTTTCCCTGGCTTGCTGCCCCTCTGCTCTACCGAGCACCATGTCGTCCTTCTCCAGGGCCTGCTCACTCCCGACAACATGTCGGAAGTTTACGAAACAGATGCTTTCAATCTTGTGTCTAAGGGGTGTTCTAGCTGTATTTCTTCCAAGACACAGATGATTGCTCTTTGGGCAGTCCATAGCATTTTCAATGTTCTTCTGTAACACAGGGATTGGAATGCATCGGTTTTTCTGTGTTCTTCCTTTTTCAGTGTCCAGCTTTCACATCGTTTGAGGCTATGGAAAATACCCTGGCTTGGGTTAAGTTCACTTTCGGCCTCAAAGGACCATCCATGATTTTGAACACTTTAAAGAGGCCTTTTTTAGTGACTTTATCTAATGCAACTTGGCCTTTGAGCTCTGGACAGCTGCTTCCATGAGCACTGATTGTGAATTCAAGCAAGATGAAATCCTTTACAATTTTATTTTTTCTTGATTTATCATAATGTCACCTATTAGTCCAGTTATGTGTATTTTGGTTTTCTTTACATTGATGCATAACCCATACTGAAGTAAAGGTCTTTAAGTCCTCACTTTCAGCAAGCAAAGTTACACCATCTGCTAATCACAGATTGTTAATAAGTCTTCCTCTGATCCTAATATCACCTTTTTCTTCATATAATCCAACCTGTCAGATTATGTTCTCAATATTTATGCATAGTCAATGATAATGTAATATGTAAGTAGAATTTTTTGTTGTTTATGAAGTAGAACTTGGGTTAAGACCTATCGTGGGAGAAGAAGTGCACTATAAAAGTCAAAGTACTGAAGAATGAGAAGGAAACTAGGTCTGAGGATAATCACCAGTATTCATTTTCCAGTTATTTATTTCTAAAATTATATCATTTTAATTTCATATCTTTTCCATTTTTAGAATTCACAAACACTTTAAGTCTTGAGAAGCTGGCAGAGTAATCTCCCATGAACAGAAATATATGGTAACTGTGCTGCTGTGACTCAAGGCAAATGTATTCCTCAAACTAGAAGTCTGATATGAATGTCTTACTTCTAGCTCAAAGGCATACAACTATTGTATCAGGCTATCACATGCTCCTTTTGCCAGGAGAAGATAAATGACTCCTTCCCAATTGGAGCAGCTTAAAGCACACGCAGTGAGATGCCTGGAAAGGTTGTTGTACAAATGTGAATCACTTCAGAAATGCTATTAATGAATAATCACTAGAGGAAAGAGAATTATATAGACGTCCACATTTGTACACGCATTTATATTTATGTGACTGAGCTTCCAAAAGTTCATCAAAAATGGAAATCAAGATAATGGCATTTTTGAACAAATGCTTTGAAATATATACATGTGTATAAGCATATAAGCATTTCCATGTGTATTATATACAAATAGATTTAAACTATATCCAAGGAGCATATTGTTGTTCAGGAGCTATCAGTGCTATTCAGGTTCAGAGTAACCATAAGGACATGAGAAGGGAGCACTGCCTGCTCCAGCCTCATCCTCACAGTGGCTGCTGTCTGAACCCATTGCTGCAGGCTGGCCCTGCGTCACCCAGTTCATGGAGGGAAACATTCTTTACATAGAGCAGACGTGTAACACAAGCAGACTTCACCAATGGGCACATCTGTGCTACGCGTGTGCATATTGATATGCATACACTGAGATTCACTCAGTAGGAGAATACATATTGGCATACAAATGTATAACACAAACAAACAATAAATAATAAGCAGACAGGTACATATGAATTGAATACCACTCTTAGTTGTGCACCTGAGTCATCTTAAATAATGAAACTCACCCTGCTGTAGCCTAAGTGACTTTAGAAGTCATATTCATCTTCATTAGTCTTTGCCGGAAAGCTTTTTTTCATATTCAAACCACTAAAGTGGTAAAGGTGTTTTACAATTCTATCTGCTAAAAGCTTAGTTAAATTATGGTTTCTACAGGGCTCCAAATTAAATTGTAGCCAATGTATACTGTGGCAAGACCTGTTTCTTATTATTCTGTGCATTAGATAGCAAGAAATATTTCAATTATCTTTTAGCTAGCAGCATATATTACAGGACAATGAATGCTCAGACAGAGAAATAAGAAATATGTGGCATTTTGACTAGTAGAGGGGAGGCAGGACAAACTTACTTTTCATTACAGATAGAAGATTCTGTGAAAGGGAGTCTTTATTTTTCACAATTGCTCCAACGACTTCATACATTACCTATAACGAAAGGGAAGAGCATAATTACTAATGATTAAACATGACCATGAAAATAATTTCCTTTAAAGAACACTTTGACTCAGCTGAAGCCCTAAATTATTCATAAAAAAGCATCTCTAGGTTGCAGAGTTCCTATTACGTGCAAGTTCAAAGCCTCTCATCACTGTGTTCTCATTTGACACATTAAACAAGAGACACCTCTGCTGTTTTCATGTGCGGAGCTCTCCTCTGATCCATGAATTAAAGCGCAAATGATGACAACTCAAATTCATGTACTTTTCTCCTTAAGGCCCTGAAACCTCTTTATAAACTCAGGAACAAGACTCGGTGACACGTTGGAGCTGAAGTGTAGCTACCAGAATTTCAACTGTCTCTTTATGAAAAGAGTTCTGCTAGATCACCATAAATTCCAGTTTTTTCAAAGGGTAATTTTCCTCCATGTAGCCTACTTACTAATACATTTTACACCACTTCATTGTTGGGTGTTTTTACGATGTGCTTTTCAAAGACTTGGTCTTAGAAAAGAGAAAACATTTTATTGTTTCACTCAATCTTAGCTAAGTGTGAATTTATAGTTTAGCAATGGGAGGTCCTATTGGCTGGCCACCAATATGCATCATAAAGTTCATCATTTTCAAGAACTGCTGCTTGCACTCACAACTTGGTATATAGCATTATGGTCAGAAAACGAGTCACCAGCTACCTTACAATCTGAAATGGGCAAAGAGTCTACCAGATACGAAAGGAGCCTATGATATCACTTCATTTCTTTGAGTAGCAAGAGTGTACAAATCATAATGAGAAAATAGGAAGACTCATGGTCACTAGAGGGCCTGCAGAGGATGTACTCATTGGCAGCAAGAGAGAGCTAGTGCAGATCCTGGGAAAGAAGCTATGGGAAGGAAGCTGTGAGCGTCTGTGAGAAGAATCTAGAACAAGGGGCCAGATATTTCCTGAAATACATGCTTCTCACATAGCTGTCCCCCTCCAGTTTCTGATCATGTCTGGCTTTAATTTAAAAGCTTTAATTTTTTTCTTCCTTTTCATAAGAGCAGTAATAGCACAGTGATACAGACATTTACTGTGGAGTGAGTCGTATTGTAATCTCCCCTGCCTCACCACCCAGCCTGAGATTCTTTCCATTTTCCAGGTCAGAACAAAACATTGATCTCCTAAGTTCTGTAAAGAACCCTATCATTAGGAGTTGAGCTACTAATCACAAGGTCGGCAGTTCAAAACCACCAGGCAGTGTGCAGGAGAAAGACGAGGCTTTCTCCTCTCACCAAAGGTTGCTTTTATTGTTCTTGAGTGTCATCAAGTCGCTCGCAATTCATAGCAACCATAAGCTCCACAGTGGGAAGCACTGCCTCATCCTGCACCAGCCCCACAATTGTTCTGACGGCTGAACCCGTTGTTACACGTGCTATGTCCATCCTCACTTTGACTGCTCCTCTTTACCGTGCATGACATCTTTTTTCAGGGGCTCTTCCCAAGGTATTTAATTAAGATGAAGGCTTTGCAAACCTTGTTGTCTCTTAAGTGCACTCTGACCACACTCTTTGGAAGACAGAACTATTTGTCCTCCTTTCAGCAGACAATGATACTTTCAATCTTCTTCTACAGCACTACAATTCAAATGCGTCTTCTTCAGTCTTCCTTAGTCACTGTTCAATTTTTTAAATGATTTTAATGGGGCTCTTACAGCTTTTATAACATTAAATACATCATTTGTATGAAGCTTATTTGTACACATGTTGCCATATTCATTTCCAAATATTTTCTACTTGAGCCCTTGGTATAAGCTCCTTTTTCCCTCTCCCTTGTTTTTATGAATCATTTTATTGGGGACTCATACAACTCCCATCACGATCCATATATACAGCAATTGTATGCAGACACATTTGCACACTTGTTGCCATCATCACTCTCAAGACATCCTCCCTCCACTTAGGCCCCCAGTACCAGCTCCCCAGATTTCCCCTCCCTCATGAATCCTTAATAATTTATAATTTGTTATTACTTTTTCATATCGTACACTGCCCAATGTGTCCCTTCACCCACTTCCCTGTTCCGCTCCCCAGAGAGGAGGTTATATGTAGAGCCCTGAAATTAGTTCCCCCTTTCTATTCCACCATCCCTCCACCCTCCTAGTATCACCACTCTCACCACTAGTCTTGGGGGAGCATCTATCCTAAATCCCCCATGGTGGCACTTTTCAATTTGCACGTGCACATGAGGCAACTAAACATATAGCTGCGGTCAAGCTGGCCTTAGTCCTCAAAGTAGCATCCTTGCTTTTCCACTCTTTAAAGTGGTCTTGTGCAGCAGATTTACCTACTGCAACTTGTCTTTGGAGTATTTGACTGTTGCTTCCAGCAGCATTGGCTGTGGATCCAGGCAAGTCAAAATCCTTGACAACTTCAACCTTTCTTCATTTATTGTGATGTTTCCCATTGGCTAAGTTGTGAGGATTTTGGCCTTCTTTATAATGAGTCATGATCCCCACTGAAGACTGAAATCCTTGACCTTCATCAGTAAGTGCTTCAAGTCTTCATTTTCAGCAAGCAAGGTTGTATTATCTGTACATCGAAGGTTGTTAATAATCTTCCTGCCAACCCGGATATCACAATTTTCTTCACAAAACTCAGCCACTCTGATGATTTCTCAGCACACAAATCGAATAAATATAGTGAGAGGCCATAACGTTGACACACATTGTGTTAGAGTCTTAGAAATCCACGGTTCTGTGTTGCAAGGTCCATGTGAATCAGAATCCACTCCATAGCAGGGATTTTGGGTTTTAAACTTATGTACCTATGAATGTAACCTTCTTTAGGAAGATAGGGTACTTCTTTACATACTTTCTCTGCTAAATTAAGGAAGTCATGATGGAATAGGGTGGATTCCAATATTAATCTTTCATTGTTGTCTTTTCACAGAGCAGAACAGACACAGGAACAGTTTCTCACACAGGGTAAACAAAGTATGAGAAGATCTATAAGCCAAGGAATGCTCTGGTCTGTTGTTATTGGCATCTGACAGGTGAGTCAGTGGGATTTTTAGTTTTTTTTTGACTACTTGGCTGATGCAAGATTCTCCAGGGCTTGGCAGTTGAGGCCTAGTCAGCCCCATGATGTGCCTAACATAATGTAATCGACTCCATAATGGGATCTGCCATGGACAATCTATCATAGAAATGATAAGACAGATTCCATCCTCCTGACTCAGGTCACAGTTCTGATGAAAGTGAAAGGATGCTTCGTCAGAGTGTGACCTACTTCCTAAATACGCAGGTACTATGGAAAAGCTTCTTTGCTTTTTCACTGTGTCTGGATCCTGGGTCTTCCTCATTGATCTCTGGTACTGTGGAGTTGCATCAACACCTTCTCATGCTGTCCGCCCACTCCAAAACCACAGTGGCTTGCTATCTGATCTGCTATCTAGCCCTCTGACCCCTCTAATCAACAATCTGTAGAACCCATCTTGGGTTCCTTAACTGTCAGAGGTATAAAAATCAGGGGACCTTCCAGCCTAACACTTGGACCCTGGATTTGGAACCTGTCTGGATAATGAGTTGACTTGATGTAAATTTCTACTTTACCTTACCTTACCTTACCTACCTTACATACCTTACCTTACTTTCCTTCCCCTAAGACCTACAGATTTGGAACCTGCCTGTACTGGGAGTGGACTTGATATAAATTTCTCCCTTCTCTTCTCTGGTAACCTCCCTACCCTTCCCCTCTCTTCCCTTCCCTCTACCCTCCCTTCCTCTTCTTCCCCCTCCCTTCCCTTCACCTTTCTTCTCTTGATGGAATCTTTGGATCTTTACTTATATTATCTCTAGGCAGTGATATAGGTTTGAGTCCCCACTAAATCTCTAATGGATAAAGTGGAATCAAAAGAGGCTCAGAAGTTTATCTTATTATTAAAATATGAATATAAGAATTAAAAAATGAGAAGGCTATCAGAAAAAATTAAATTTAATACATGTGACTAAAAATTCCTTGGCTACTATTTTATATAATAGAAATTGGTTTCTGAACCTTAAAAGAATCATAATGTGACTTTAGATAACACACAAGATTTCTTTTTCTTCCTTGTCAAATACAATATATTAAAGCTAATGTTGATAAAGATATGGAAACATAAAGATATAAAATTAACTCAGTGATGTTGGTGAGTCAGGTGAGGTTTTGTCAGTTATGACTCATAGGTTCCCTCTTCACAACAGAATGAAACACTGCCCAGCACCCTAAGAATTCCCAAAACTCTTGTTAGGCTTGACCCCACTGTTGCAACCACTGTGTCAATCCAAGTTGCTAAGGGTCTTTCTCTTTTATGTTGACCCACTACCAAACATCATGTCATTTTCCATGGAGTGGACCCTCCCGATCACATGCACAAAGTGCTTGATGTCCTCATCATCCTAATTTCATTCTGATTATATTACTTCAATACAGGTATTTTTGTTTATTGACAGCCCATGGAAATTTCAATAGTCCTTGAAAGACCATAATTCACATGCACCAGTCCTTCTCGGGTCTTCCTTATCAACTGTTCAGCTTTTACATACCTATAGGGAAATTGAAAATAATATGACTTGGACGAGTTGACCTCAATCCTCAGAGATTTATCCAATGCTACATGAGTTCGGTTTCTTGATTATTGCTTCTATGAGGATTGTGTGTGTAACCAACATGATGTCTTTGAAGTCCTGGACAATTGCAATCTTTCTGCTGTCTACAATGATGCTTTCTTTTCATTGAGTTGCAATTCCTATTGAAAGCTGCTGTCATTCACCCCCACCATCTGTAAGTGGTTCAAATTCTCACCATATCCACCTATAAAGTTTATGTCATCTATGTTTCATAGGTTGGTAATGAGGATGCTTTAAATCCTGATGCCACATGATTCTTCATATAGTTCATAGGTTCTCAACCTGTGAGGGTCAAATGACCCTTTCATAGGGGTCACCCAATTCATAACAGAAGCAAAATTAAAGTTATGAAATAGCAACGAACACAATTTTATGTTTGGGGATGGGGTCACAATGTGAGGAACTGTATCAAAGGATGTGGCACTAGGAAAATTGAGAACCACTGATATAATCCATCTCAGATTATCCACTCAGCCTATAGATTGATGATGTTTTGAAGCTATGCTTAAGGTTTTCAGAGGCTCATTCCTCTGAAGAACATGGCATCAGAATTGGTGGAGGGCTTATTAACAACCTGGGATATGTGGATCGCACAACCTTGCTTGCTGATGTGAGGAAAATTTGAATTATTTGCAGGTAAAGATAAAGGATTTCAATTATTAGAATGAATTGTGGCTCAATTTAAAGGAGACAGAAATTCTCACAACTGGGTCAATAGGTAACATCATGATAAATGGAGAGAGGATTGAAGTTGTCAAGAATTATGACCTGCTTTAATATATAATCAGTACTTATAAAGGCAGTAGTCAAAGGATCAAAAGACTAGGTGTATTTGGTAAATCTGGCATACAAGATTTCTTTAAGGTGTTGAAAAGAAAGATGTTACTTTGAGGACCAAGGTGTGCTTGATCCAAGCCATGGTATTTTCTTTGCACACTGATTAAGGAAGACCAAAGAAGAACAGATGTCTTTGAACTGTGGTGCTGAAGAAGAATATTCAAAGTCCCATGAAATACTGAATTTACAAACCAATCTGTCCTGGAAGAAAAATGTTCAGAATTCACCTTAGAATAGTGGTTCTCAAACTTCCTCATATTTCCACCCTTCAATACAGTTCTTCATATTGTGATGACCCTCCCCCCCACCATAAAACTATTTTCGTTCTACTTCATAATTGTAATTTTTCTACTGTTATGAATGAGACCATGCCTGTAAAAGGGCTGTTTGACCCCTAAAGGGGTCACAACCCACAGATTGAGAACCACTGCCTTAGAGGCAAGGATGATAAGGTTTGGTCTTAAGTACTTTGGCCATATTGTCAGCAGAAACTAGTCCCTGAAGAATAACTTTGTGTTTTGTAAAACAGAAGAGCAGCAAAGGACAGAAAGTCCCTCGGGGAGATGGATTGACCCCAGGACTGCAAAAATTGGCTTAAGCGCAGGCATGATTGTGAGGATGGTGCAGGATAGGGCGGTGCTTTGTTCTGATGTGTATAAGCTTCCTATGTGTTGGAACCGACTTGATGGTATGTAAGAATAACAGAATGCAGATTTTAAAAATGTGGTGAAAGGATACAACCAAGACGCACACTTTTTCTTAATTTTAAACCAAGCAATATCTCCTTGTTCTCTTTGAGAACTGCCTTTTTATCTATATACAGGTCCCTCTTGAGCCAATAGTGTTCTGCAACCCTTTATTCTCATTGTTATCCATAGTTTGCTATGATTCTCATAGAAAATGCATTCACATATTCAGTAAAACACCAGTAGCTTTTTTTCCCCCTGACATGCAGTGCTGTCAGCCAAGGTCTTACTGATGTTAGTTAGTATAACCCTTGTTCTATGTCCTCTTCTTAATTCAGCTGGAATTTATGTCAGTTCCCTGTATATGTAATGCTGCAATCATTTCTGGATTATCTTCAACAAGAATTGACTTGAATGTGATATTAAATGATATTGTTTGCTCATTTTCACATTCTGTCGAGTCACCTTTCTTTGATATGGGTACAAATGTGGACCTCTTCCAGTCAATTGGCCAGGTCTTCCAAATGTCTTGGCATAGATGAGAGAGTACTTCTAGTGCTTTATCAGCATGCCGTGACATTTAAATTGGCATTACTTCAATTCCTAGAGACTTGTGTTTAACTAATACCTTCAATGTAGCTCGGACTTCTTCCTTTATTACCAGCAATTCTTGATCATATGCTACCTCTTGGAATGGTTGGATATCATCTCCTTTGTTTGGGATAATCACTCTCTGCACTTGGTGCATTTTCTTCTGGTGCTTCCTGCATTGTTCAGTATTTTCCCACAGAAACTTTTGATATTGTAACTCAAGGCTTGATGTTTCCCTAAGTCCTTTCAGCTTGAGATAAGCTTAGTTTGTTATTTCTTTGGGGCTCTGTAACTTCAGACTTTTGCATGTTTCACCCAAATACTTTCTTTTCTTGAACTGTGCTTTGAAATTTTCTGTTCTTTTCCTGAACCATTCCTTCCATCTGCTTTAGCTACTCTATGTTCAAGAGCATGTTTGGAGTCCCCTTTGACATATGCTTTTTTTTCATTTTTGTATTTTTAATGAATGTTTGCTTTCTCTGTGTATGAAATTCTTGATGTTATTCCACAAGTCTTCAGATCACCAGTCATTAGCACTCAATCAAATTTGTCTTTAAGATAGTCTCTAAATTCTGATGGCATATGCTCAGGATTATATTTTGGCTTTTGGGGACTTGTTTAAATTTTTTGAGTTTCAGTCTGAAGTTACATATGAGCAATTTGTGATATATTCCACAGTCAGTCCCTAGCTTTGTTTTGACTTATAATATTGACCTTCTCCATTCTCTCCCCCCTAAAAATGTGGTAAGCTTCCTTTTGTGTATTCCATTTGGTGAGGTGTATGGGCATAGTTTCAGTTTGTGCTGTTGAAAAACTGGTATTTGAAATGCACAGTGTGATGGTCTGCAAAATTTGTTTGTGTCACTAAGGCCATGTTTTCCAAATATTGAACCTCCTTTCTTTTCAGTTTTCGCAATCCAGTCATCACTCATTATCAATGCAAGTTTGATAAATTTCAGAGTTAAGAAAATGGTAGCATTTCTTCATTATTGATTTTGGAAGTTAGTAAATTTGAATAATAGTTATATTAACTGGACTGTGTAGTATTTATATAGATGTTATCCAATACAAACATCATTGTATTTCAAGAAAGATCTAGAAATATTATTTCTGATGATGAATTTGTCACTTCTGACACAGCAAACCATAGGACAAGGAGGAGCTGTGTCTATGGGTTTCTGTGACTATAACTCTTTATGGGAGTAGAAAGCCTCATCTTCTTCTGGTGGAGTGGCTGGTGGTTTTGAATTGTTGACCTTGCAGTACAATGCATTACTCACTGAACTATGACGTCTCCTCAAATAATGTCTGAGATATTGATTTTTATGTATTCTATTTCATTTTTGACGACCTCCGACACTTCATACTTGACACTTTGTAAATTCTGATTATTACTAAGTTCTGCGGTTGCTTCTTCTTCTTTGGGATTAGGCCACATTAGCAAATGAAGGTCCCAAAAGATGTGCTCCCCCCGTGTTATGAAATGTAAGTCTACTTGGAGGAAGGAGTAACTTCCAGCCTAAGGGATGCATCTTCCGGGACTAGATCCAATGGTCTCAAGTGGCTAATCCCTTCATATTATACCACCTAATCCTTCTCCCTATTGTCTTCTTCATTTATAAGTTCCACAGAAACCTGCTCATCGTGAGTGACCCTGTTGGTATTGGAAATAGTGGTGGCATAGCTGCCAGCATCACAGTGACAATAAACCTACCATGAAGTGACAAACTGACTGACAATTGGGTAACCATGACCCTAAATGAAAGCAAATCCCCTGCCATGAAGTCGATACTGATTCTCAGTGACCATCCCTATCTACACTGGGACTCTAAGAGTGGAAATGTTTATGAGAGCAAATAGCCTCAACTTTATCCTTTGGAAAGACACTTCTCTTGCAGGTAGCAAACCAAAACTTTCCCAACAGCACAGATTCCTGATATACACTCATTAGCAGCAAGGAAAATGACATTTTACCTAATGGATTGCCTTCATATTCAGCATATGTTTAATTATGTCCTACATTACGTACTTTTCCCCTTCACTTTCTGCTGCCCTCTCAAATCCCCAGATTCCACCCTTCACTTTATTCCCAGTTTCGTTTGTCCAAACTTCTCTCCAGCTTCTTCTTCAAGCAAATGCTCATTTCATTAGTCAAGATGCTCTCTTGGGAAAGGAGCAAGCTCTCTAAGAAAGTACAAGCCTTCCATTTCATCAGACAGATGCCCTCAGCTCAAATTCCAGCTTCACCCCTTCCCCGTGCCAGAGTAACCTGGAAAATGACTCAAAATAACTGTGAAGTTGACTGTGGTCAACAGAGACTCTCTGTATGTCAGAGACAGACTATAACCATAATCTGTAGCATACACTAGTACTTGTCTTTTGAGAAACAGGTTTTTAATCTTTCTTTCAAACTGCCCCTGGGTGAACTTGAACCTCTAATCTTTCTAGTATCAGCCAAGAACATTCACGATCGACTCATTCTAGTTCCTTAAACCAAACCACTGTTGTTGAGCAAATTCTGACTCACAGCAACGCTTTCAGACAAAACAGCCTTTCCGGGTGGTCTCCATTCCCGCTGATGGGCTGGCCTTTCCCCTGCAGAGAGGCTGGGGAACTTGAACCTTCTGTGTGGCAATTAGCAGCTTCCATTCCTTCTTTCCCAATTATATAAAGGGGAAAATCATATTGGTCTCTTTTTTCATTCTTTCTTTCTTATAAAGTGCTTTCAAAAAGAAAAAAAAAGGTTTGTGGGAGGACCTAATTATTCCTAATTCATATCTTTATTTCTCTTTCTAATGTTCACCCCTATGTGCCTCTTAGATATCCCTTTCCAAGAATTTCACTGTCTCTGGCATAAGCGATACTTGTGAGCCTCCTACACAGTCTGCATGGGGACTACCAAAGGCCTGAACACTCTATAAGGAGATTTTGATCTTATATCTATCATTTTTTCATTAGGCATTTATTTGCTACTATATAAAATAATTGGTTCTGCATGTATAAGCAAAACTTTCTGGCAAGATCAGCATTTCAAACTCAAAGCCATTTATACTTGTGTCCACGTGGAACTTCTTGAGAACCACAGACTTGACAATGAACACTCATTAACTCACTGCCATGGAGTCACTGCTGACTCACAGGGAGTCCCTGTGAGTTTCCAACTGTAACTGTTACAGAAGTAAAACACCTCATCTTGGTCCTCTGTGGCTGCTCTTGGTTTAGAACTGTCGACCGTGCAGTAGCTACAATCACACCTGGACTCCTCAAAATGAGCTAGAGCCAATAAGTATATAAATAGAATTGAAAGAAGAGATGCTTTAAATTTGATAGGACAGGGCCACAGCAGCTTCTGGGAATTTGATGATCATGAATCCATAAACCTGTATGAATGGGCAGAAGAATTTCCATGATATGGAAAGAGCAAGGAGAAAACACCTACAACTTTTTGAGTCTGGAATACCTTCAGATAAGAGAATAGACTCTTCTCTAGCATGCATGTGACATAAGTTGCTGGATTTAAATGCTCTCTCTCTGTCTCTCTTGCTCTCACTTTTCCTCATTGTCACACAGTTAATTCCGTATCATAGTGATCCTACAGGACAGAACCCTTCTTTGGGCTTCTAGGGCTTTAAATATTTAGGGGAGCAGGAAGCCTTGCTATTCTTCTATGGTTGCTGAAGTAGAGAACAGGGTTTTATTTTCACTGGTACCAAAATTTATCCATTTGTCCACTAATGGGTATGACACAAACACATACATTCACACACATGTTCATCACAACATTATCCACAATAGAAAAAAATGGAAACAATATAGCTGAAATAATCTTGCTTGCCAAAAATGAGAATGACTTCAGCACTTACTGACAAACATAAAAGACTATAGCATTCTGTATGGGTTACAGCTGAACATGAAGAAAACAAAAATTCTTACATCTGGACAACCAAATAACATTATGATAAGTGATAAAGTAATTGAATTTGTCAACAACTGCATATTTCTTGGATCAAGACTCAACACCCATGGAAACAGCAGTCAATTGATGATGCAATGTATCAGGTAAGCCTGTCACAGAAAGCTTCTTTAACATATTAAAAAAAACAAAGATACCAACTTATGGAATAAGGTACATCTGACCCACGGTGTTTTCAATTTATCTTTATGTCATATTTTCTTTGTGGTCTACCTGAACAATGAAAAGCTATACCTGGACAACAAAAAAGAAAGACAGAAGAATTTTAGTTGTAGTGTTGGAAAACACAACTGGATATGCCATGAACTTTCAGAAAAACAAACAATTGTGTCTTGGAAGAAATATGGCCAGAATGCTCCAGAGAAGGCAGGATATTGAGATTTTCTCTCATTTACTTTGACCATGTCATAATGAAGGGTCATTCACTAGAGAAAGACAAGATGCTTGGAACACAAAAGATGAGCAAAACAGAGGCTGAGGTAGTTCCATATTCAGTTGTCAGTTTCAGACTTAAGAATGAAGGGATGAAGTCTAACATGTCAGTCAGATTGCAGCTTGAGGGTCTCATATGGAGATGCTAAAGAAAGAAACCACTGTTTGGAGATGGGAGGCACACTGCCCATGAGTATTTCTGGTTGAGAAGACACATAGAGCTTTGCGAGATCCCTGGAGCTAGAGGAGCCACACGGAGACTACTGACAGTGCCGAGATGCTTCCACTGACTTTCCACCGAATGGCCTGTGATCTTCCTGCATTTGGTTTCATTGCATACGTTGTGTGAGTCTGAAGGGGAACTTATAGATTGGTATGGAACATATGAGCCAATACTGAACTGATGGACTTGATTTTCACTGGTCTGGGATGGTTTCCAATATTGCTCTTGTAGAGAAAGCTCTTTCTCATACATATATGAGTCTCTCAGGATTTATTTCTGTAGTCTACATGGACTGACACAGAGGAAGAAAGTCAATGAGTAGGATAAATGCGGTCACTGCCACAATGTAGTAGTCAATCACAGCAATGATTGAGAGGATGAACCAAGAACAAGTAGTATTTTGATGTATCACGTGAGGTAAGAAAAAAGTATATTGACTTTTATTAAACAAAAATATCAAAATGTGAAGCTACTACTTTTTTCCACATAGCCTTCATCTATGTCTATAGATTTCTCAGGACAATGTTCTCATTTAGAGAACAGGTTTTAGGTAGAAGATCCTCTGACATCATATGCAGTAGCTGTTCTTGTCACAGTCCAACCTTTTCCCTTTCTTGTTTTTTAAAAATTTTAAATGGGTTGATTGAAAGAAGAAAAAATAAAAATGTAGTAAAAGGATAATATACGAAATGTTTCCTTCCTTTCCCTTTACATGACTGTGCCTCAATCTTTAATGCTCTTCTCGCTTAATGACTGAAAGGTAGGATCCAACAGCATCCCTCGTGCATGCAATATAATAATGTATATCATATAACTGAATATAAAATTTTAAAGAAACTGTCATGTACTGTAATTTTTCCTTTGGAATGGTTCTGTTCAATAGAATGATTCAAAGGGAAGCTAAGCAGTTTGCTTATATTTCACTATTTGGCAATTCTCATCTAAATGCTTCTTTGTAGATGGCCAGGCGGAGCTCAGCATATATGAGAGAGCAATGGCGATTTACTGTATTGTGAAAGTACTTGCTGTGATACTTCAGTACAGCCAGAAAAAAAGGAAACATAAGTAAAAGATAAATTATGTCAGCTGTAGATGATAAAAGGCATGCAAAACTCGCACTGTAATTGTAAGTCACAATTCATTTAGCGGCACAGTTAGTTGCTTGAATCCACAAAGAAAAGGAAAAAAAAAAACAGATACAGGATATCAAACCACATACATTGTCTTCTGAAGGCTGTCAGACCCATGCTTGGCTAATCACCAAGGAAACTGAAATCCAGAGATGAGAGAGCTCTACTGAAATAGCTTTCTACTAACACTGGATTTTAGTTTCCTGAATTTAAAACAAGAGCATTTGGCCTGCTACCCCTATTTTAAAAGGTGCAGCGGTCAGCCCGAACTGAGATTTCGTGAGTTTTCCTTGAGTGGCCCATCACATAGCAGGAAAGCCAAACGGCTGTGTGGACTGTTGCATGTTGGGCTGCGGTCTGAAAGGTCAGTTTCGAAAGCACCAGGCATTCCCCAGGGGAGAAAGATGGGGCTTCCTACTCCTGTCAAGAGTTAGAGTCTCAGAACACCACAGGGGGCATCCCTGCCTTCTCCTTTGGAGGCACTGAGTCAGTATTATCCAGATGGCACTGAGTTGAGTTGGGGGTGCTAAATTGAACACTTAGTGCGAGACAAGTTCAGGTACTGTTTCTCAAAATGCAGTCCATTGACAATGGACATTACTAGACTATTCACTTGTACTTAATGAAAATGCAAGCACTTTTCATCTGCGCACAAACTTAGCTGTTCCTCATCTGCAGAAATAAAGTTAGCAAAGCCACATTTGTCAGTTTCACACTAAAGTCTGACAACCATGACTTGGGGCAGTGGTGACTGATGAGCCTACTTTAGCTCTGTCCCCCCAGGTGACTATGGTGCAGGAGGAGGGTTTTCAGAAATAAATGTTCTGTAGTACATTTGAGATATAAGGTCACACTCTACCAGAAAACACATATGAGAACAGATACTGGCACACTTTAAAAGATTTTAGATGTTTAAAATGAAACCAGTTTATAATTATATCCAAAGTTATTTGTTCTTAGGTGGATTAACAGATTTTAGGCATCTATAGAGAAAAAAACACTTTCAATAACTATGAAGTACAGTATCAATCGAAATTATGTGGCACCCTACATCAGTCATACACAGTGCTGAACATTTTGGAGAAAATGAATAAAAATGTGATACTGCAAAAGACATAAGGGCAAATAAGGTGCTTGTCCTAGTTCCCACCTATCAACCTAAATAATAAGCAATAATAACAAAAATAACTCAGGAATCACTTATAAGAAAATAAGGTAGCCAGTGTTTCTGCCCCTCAGTATCATAACTAATCATAAAATTTAGTATCAATATCATAAATTTAGTGTTGAGTCCCGATCGAGTCACACTGAAGTTTAATTATTTTAATGGATTGCCTCATCAATCAAAGTAACCTCTTTAAGATAGTATCTGGTCATGTTAGATATGAGTGGGCATCATCTCTTCATATTTTCAAGACACTCTTAACAAGAAAACATTGCACGTATATCTATATGTCAGTATCTGCACCTACAACCATTTTACATCCAGTTTGAGGACAGAGTGATCGCTTGCTATAGCACCTATTTTTGATCCTAATTATTTTTACACAGTTTCTTCCTCCATCTTTTCAGGCCGAGAGCAAAGCAACTTCATAGGATCGGCCCAAAAGTTTGAACCTGTCCCCTCGGAGGGCAGACAAGATGCACTGCTGTGGGGCTCCCACCAAAAAGCACGGCGGTTGAGATGAGCAGGACAATGAGAAAAAAGGAAAGATTCCTTTTAGTCAGCCTGCACGGTGTCAGAACATGAAAGTGGTGCTCATAAAACATCCATGCCTTTCAATCAACCACAAAGGACCTTGTGAACGCTTCCTCAGCAGTTCCACAAAACGGAAGCACAGAGTTTGAAGCTCTTTTCCAACCCTGCCCACAAGGGTTACCTGAGACACCAGATGCCCCTGAGGTGGTTGCATCTCATGAAAACACCATGTCAGAGGACACCTGTGCTCCACAGCATTTCACATGACTGACTTATGGAAACAGAGCACTAGATCTTTCTCCTGAGGCACCCCTCGATTGCCCCCAATTTTTCAGAGGGCAGAAATCCTGGGAAAGATTTGTGGACCCAGGGATTTCTGGACCACCCTCAAACCAAACTAACTGCCACCAAGTCAATTCTAACCCATGGTCACCACGCTAGAAGGCTGGAAATAATGAGATTTCCATGGAGAGGCGTTAAATGACCCTCCTGAGAAGAATGTGTATCACTTAGATCATGGGGAAGGTTAGCAAATGTTCCCAGGAGAAGAGCAACTCAAGAACACATACCAGCAACTAAGTGGGAGTCAGCTTTTCACATCTGGTGGTTCTTTATGTCTGAAACGATACAAGACAAGAAAGATCCTTCCTAGCCATGCTAACCACCATGAGAATACCAAGTTCTACGTGAATAATTAAATTTGGAGCACAAGGTCTCCAGAAGTTTATGGTTTACAGTAGGATCCTTAATTTCATTTTGAGTCTCTACATAAAGTTGGCCTCCATAGAATCCTTTCTGAACACTGATCTGAAATGTAAAAAGCTTGGTCCTCAAGCAAAGGGTGCCCTTGACAGTAGATGACTGTGACTACTGTGACCTCCCAGGGTTGGCAATCTTCTGCTCAGAGACTTGTCTGCATGTATGCCTGATTGGCAATTGGGGTACCAGAGCTACCTGGTCAGGAGTGATCTTCTCACTAAGTTGGATGAGGAGTCCTGAACTAAACTTGGAAGCTGTTTTACTCAGCACCAGTGTATAGATCGCAATCACAGTCCCTTCCTGATGCTGTCATCCCAACTGTGTCTATGAGGGACTCATCTGCTACCACCTGTGACTGTGTGATAATTTCCCTTTGTTGTCCATGATCTGTGACTTAGTCACAGTGCTACACATCTTTTGGTCATGCATATGGCCTCCAGCAGATGATCTCGTTCAGGTAGATGATTCATTTACGTCTTTATCCTGTCTTTGTTTCTATAAAATATATTTGGACCAGGGATTTCTTTTTCTCCTAGAATCGAAATGTGAGGAAGTAAAAAAAAAAAAAGACACTTTAGCCTAATGCTGTGGCTGAAAGTGAGAGGATTTAATTTGAAATTCAGTTTGTGATTTTGAATATTAGATAGGACTAAAGATTCTTGATTAGTGAAGGAGACAGACAAAGCAACTTAGACATCAGAGACATCGCTGGCATCATTTGGGTTCTATCCAGATGAAAGCAAAAGACTCTCAGCTGAACTTATTTCACAGATCCAAAAATAAAATCTAATTTTGTTTATAATTCTATCAGTTGTACACTCTCATACATCAAGTGCATAAAGAATAAACATGCTAGTATGCTCTTGAATATTATTTTTGAAAAAGAGAGCAAAAATGCCTCTTTGACTTAGGAGAGCCAAGCTTATAGAGAAAAAGGTTTTAAATGATGGCTTATGAGCATCTGATACACAAAACAGTCATTATCACAATTAGCTTAAGTCTGTTATTAACAAATCAAACCAGAATAATAATATTTAATTTTGACACTGTTGCCAGACAGGGCAAGAGATAAATGAAATAGAGGCATCTGCATGTCAGACTTGCAGCCTTTCATCTCACGTGCTCTGTTCAGTTTGTTAAAAAAATTTCATACGAAGCTGAGTGCATGAAGATGAAGAGAACATCAAAATTGGAAGTAGGCCTATTGATAACCTGCAGTATGATGATGACAGAACTGATGACATAATTTGCTTGCTAAAAATTAATCTATTTGAAGCACTTTTTAATGAAAGTCAAAGACTACATTCTTTAGGCTGGATCCCTACCTAGCAGGGAACAAATAAAAATCCTCACTGATGGATTGATAAACAACATCATGATCAATAGAAGGGGGGGGAATCACTGAATTTGTCAATTATTTAATTTTACTTGTATCAATATGCAAAGTCAATGAGGAATTAAAACAATGCATTCTACTGGGGAAATTAGCAGCAAAGAAGCTCTGCAGCATTTGAAAAGACAAAGGTGTCACTGTGAGTATAAGGCACGCTTGCTCCATGCCAGCACATTTTCAAGCATCTTCAATGTATGAGAGAGGAGCATTGGTAGCCTAGGGATTACCAATTGGTCTGCTAACTACAAAGTTAAGGGTTTGGGAAACCACCCGTCACTCCTCAGGAGAAAGACTGTGCTTTCTGGATTGCTTTCTTTTTTCTTTTTCTTTTTTTTAATTTGTTTTTGGGCATCACTGCTCTCCGGTGATGGGAGTAGGAGACCCAGCCCCACTGCTGGAATTGAACCTCCGTCCTAGTGGGCCGCAGTCCTGCGCACAACCACTACACCACCGAGGCTCAGCCCAGGACTGTGCTTTCTATCGGAGTAAAGGGGTGACACTCTATGAAACTCAAAGGGGGCAGTTCTACCCCGCCCTACAGGGCAGGATTGTTATGAGTTGGCATCGATTGATTGATCTTGGTGAGTTTGGTTTAGGGTTTGGGTTTGGGTGCAGGTGACAATGAAAATGTAATACAGAAGAGTTGCTGCATGCACACTCATAGCAGGGACAGAATGTACTACAGACTGACAGAACAACAGATAAATACATTTTAAAAGAAATGCAAATATACTAGTCCATAGAATCAAAGATGGTATGGCTTTATGTGGATTGTGTACTTCAGACAGAGATCAAAGAAAACAAAGCACAGGAAGAGGACATCCTGTGTGATAAAACAGCAGGCTGATGGATCTCAGAACTCCTTGTGGAGATGAACTGACCTGGAGGCTGAGGAAACAATGGGCTCAAAGACAGCATTGATGGAAAGGAATGTGAAAAAGGTTTTTTCATTTGTTCCCTTAAGGTCACCATTAGCCAGAAGAGATGGCCTACTAACCAATGGCAAGTATTCTCTCTTCTCTCTCTCTCAAGCAAATCTACATGTACATGTACTCGGTTGACAACTGATCACTACTCTGATCTGCAAGGTGAATAGTGTGACTTCATCAACTGCTCCAAGGGACAAAGATTTGGCTGTTACCCAAAGGATTTCCAGCCTGGGAAAGCCCGATGGGTGCTTCTACTCTGTCGTATGGAGTCTTGAGGAGTCATTATCAGTTTGATGGCAGTGAGTGAGGGTTGCTTGTTATTTTTTTTAAATCCCATCATGAATGTTAGAAGTCTTTTGAAGTAATCCAGGGAAGGGGGAAGTATGACATGAACTTGACAATCACTGCAAGAAAGGCAGTAGTTAAAAGTGAGAAATGAAAAAGTAAACTACTCAAATGTTATAAGAAATTAGATTTCTGGTTTTGTCACAAGCTAAAAAGATGAACAAATAATGAGTTTTATTTGTGTATTTACTTTTCTGGGATTGTGAGGGAAAGGGAGAGGATGTTTGGGAAGGGACTAGGAAATTTAAGTCAGCTAATTTCTGGATATGTTGAAATGAAGATGTTGCCCTTGTGGGAAATTTCAGTTGAATATGAGGGTCTATAATCCATAGAAGAAATCATATTTAAGGAAGAAAGCAAATTCATTCACCAGTCAGATTTGCAATCCTTTTGCTACCTTGTTATATACAAACATGATGCAAAATATTACCCCTAGAAATGAAATGGTCGGGATTAATAAGCAATAAAAATGCAAAACTTTTACACTCTTTAATTCAACATATCACATTGGAATGTAAGTGAGGATTGGATTTTAGAAAGAGATATGATCATTTTCAGCAAATATAAACAACTCCAATTATTTTTTATGCCTGGTTTCAGCTTGCTATCTGAGTGCTCAATAAACAGTCTCCATTTTGTGTGTGTGGAATTGTGAGCTAATTTCTATATATTGCTGCTATTTAAACAATATAATTTCTTCTGTCTAATAGCTTTCCTTGGTTTTCTTCATCTCCTTAAATGATCACATGGAAGGTGAGCCGGTGACATAATGGGCTGCGAACTGCAAAGTCAGCAGTTTGAAACGACCAGCCGACTCACGGGCGCGAGATGAGGCTTTATGGTCATAAAGATATACAGCCTCAGAACCTCCCAGGGGCACTTTGACTCTCTCTGCTATCGGGTCTTCTGAGTCTGAATCTGCAGGATGGCAGTAAATTTAGTCGTTTGGAATTCATGGAAGAAGATTCATAAGAACACATAAATAACAGCTCGCTCTCAGTCAAAACAAACAACTGTAGCACACCAGGTGTTTCCGAGTACAACTGCAATCATTGGATTTTCAAATGATATCTTTTAGAAGCCCCTACCCACACATGGTCTTCACTGGGTCTATATAGATACCTTGGAAATTGACACCTTTGAAGTTTATATTTCTCTGGTTCATGTAAAGAGGAAAATGTTAATATAATAATATATGACATAATCTAGAAATTTGGCATCCCTCCTTTGCAACTTTTCTGCCAGCCCAGAAAAGTAATAGAACCTATCAAAGAGGTAATAAGTTTACTCTAAATTGGATCATGTGTTTTATTTTATTTTAATTTTTGTTTGCATTTTCTTGTTTCAACAAAAATTTGGACAAGTAAATATCTATGCATGGGTAAGAATGATATAAACAGTATACCGCCAACAACCTGGTGGAGTTAATTGCCATTTTTCTCAGCCTGCCTACCAGTGAACAAATGCATCAATCAATGATGCCTTTTCGGTGGATCAATGTATCTTTACCAAATAGCCTTTAATAACATCAGGGGGTTTAGACCAGACTGGTTTGATGGTTACACATGGGATTCCTCAAGGAGAAAAGACAGAGAGGAAGAAATGGAAGTTTCCCTGTTGGTTAATCCCATCACCTTTGTTTTGGATTTAAAGATTCACTTTATGAGCCTTCCTTGGGCATACACTGTGTTCTCCACAAATCTCCAAGGGGTGAGGGTAAATTGACAAGCTACAGAAGGGGTTCATAGCACAGGGGCAATTGAGAAACTCTATAGACCCATCTTGTTCATGTTAAGTACATATGTTTAAGGTCAAACAGGTTGGATTTCATTCTTATGTAATCTAGAATTACTGCAATATCAATATCATTTCAATCTTATTCTGCAAGAGTCAGGAGTATATCCTTTTAAGGATAAGGAAAAATGTTCATAAAATTGATATTCCGGCCAGCTGTAAGTCAGTTATAATAAAGGATTCTTTCTACCACATTACAAGGCTAACATTTTAGCAATGTGATTCTTTGAAGAACCACAGAAAACAGGGGCGTGTTCAGATGTGTCTGGAATCACAACTCTACAGGAGCAGGTGGCTTCATCTTTGTGCACAAGAGACGTGGATGATTTGGATCTTTGACACTGAGATTAGCAGCCTAACCCACAGTGTTAGGGCAATATAGATTTTTCTGTCAAGAATTAGAATCATAAATCTCTCTCTAGAGGGAGATAAGAAGGGGTACCTTCATGCCAAATATAATTTTTTCTAAGGTATGTATTTATTTATTTATTTTTCTAAAACAAACTTATCACTTTCAATGTACTCTCCATTACACATAATTACATTTATCAAATGTGTTAGTTCATTCTTTGAAACACTTTTCCAATTCATCTGTTTGGATGGCTGACAGCACCTCCTATGTTTTGTTCCATCACCTCTTCTACATCATCAAATCACTGAACTCTCAAGTCCCTCTTCATTCATGGAAACAAGAAGAAGTCACAATGAGGGAGGTCAGGTAAGATATATGCATGAGGCAAGAGAGGCATGCTGTGTTTTGCCAAAAAAGGGGCACTGAGATGGCTGCATGAGCAGATACACTGTTGTACTGGCAAAACCAGTTTCATGTCTGCCACAAATCAGGCTTTTCTTTTTTTGTCAGACACTTATAGCTTAACAGCCTCACCTGGTGGAACAAATTGCAAATGCACTACAAGTCCAATTTATATCCACTTGGGAAGTTGACCAACATTCAGAATGAGACTTTCCACTAACCGACATTTCTCCTTTCTTTGAAATGAGAAAACCACTTGTACACTTGAATTTCCCCCATAATACTGTCTTTGTAAACTGTCTTTAACAACACAACAGTTTCTGCAGAATTTTTTTCTTAAGCAAGAAATAAAATTTTCCAGCTGCATGCTATTCCCTTAAATCAGCCATCGCAAAAAAATGAAGCTACGAAAAAATTCACTGTGACCAGAAAGGATTTACCTAGGTGACACCACAGGGTGCAGTAACCCAGAGCAAGTTGCTAGTTGCTCGTGTAGTGGGAAAAATGTGTACTAAGAAAGCTTTGCTCTTCCCAGAATAATTTCTGCTTTTTTTTAGTACCCCATCATACATATATATATATATATATATATATATATATATACACACACATATATATGCAAACACACACCTAATAGTTTACTTTTCTTAAGTAAAGATACTATGAAAAATATCTTTAAAAAAGAAAAGGAAAATATCTTTAAATGTTTAATAAAAATCCATGCAGTTGTATGTGTAATTATAATTAATTACAAAGCTCAGTGTAAGAGATATAAAGCAAACAAAAAGCCAACGCTTTATTCAAGGTAAAGCTACTCACATGTAAACAGCACACACATTTAGGGAGAAGCAGTTAATGTCACAGTAACATACATTAACATGTTTATCTAATTTATTTTCTCTTTGTTTTGGGGGGGGACGTCACTGCCCTCTGGTGGTCGTGGGAGCTACCTAGGGATGCTGCTGCTGGATTTGAACTGCCAAGCCGCAGTCCCACACTCAGTCACTACACCACTGGGACTCAGCCCCTATTTTCTCTTTTAATACTAACATTTCAGTCGATAAAATAATCATTTCCATTTTCTCTATTATTCGTCCACTAGAGCCTTTCAAATGTGGTAGCAAGAGAATTAAATATCCCTTTCTAGAAATCTAAAATCTGGCAAGACCACAATCACACTGGTGAGTTGAGTGGGTCAATCTCTGATTTGCGTATTATATTCTCTGGTGGCAGTTAGTATGCCTTGATTGTGGTTACTTCTTTCTCTGTTGTGTAGTTGTATTGTCACCTTCTCCTCTGTCTAAATCTCCCTTTGTCTTTCTCCTAGAGATGACCTTGACTTTAAAATAATTTAAGATGATGTACTCATCTCAGAATCATAAACTTGGGCTGAGCCCCGGTGGTGTCAATCTTGGCGGTTCAAATCCAGCAACAACTCTCCAGGTACAAGGCTGGTTCTCCCACTCCCACCAGAGGGCAGTGATTGCCCCTCCCAAAAAAACAAAAACAAAAGGACCATAAACTTAATTGTGTATGACAAAGACCCTTTTGCCACATAAGTAACATTTAGTTTCCAGGAATTAGGATGTGGAAATGGCTTCTAGGAGAGTGGTTCTCAACCTGTGGGTCACGACCCCTTTGAGGGTCAAGCAACCCTTTCACAGGAGTTGCCTGATTCATAAGAGTAGCAAAATTACAGTTCTGAAGTAGCAACACACATACTTTTATGGTTGGGGCAGGAGTGTGTGGGGGGGAGGCGGCGATCACCACAACATGAGGAACTGTATGAAAGGGTGGCAGCATTAGGAAGGTTGAGAGCCACTGCTTGAGGAGGTCAAAATTTAATCAGTTTAATGAAGGAAGGAGGCTAGCACCCAGATATCATTTCAGTGTGCTTGTCTAAGTGAGAGCAGTTGCTAGCTTGATTTTTATAACCAATTTAAGCGATGTGATACTTATGTTTGATTCAAAGAGAATCATTTCATGTTAAAGTAGATGATTATGATTAAGAACTTTCAAGGACTTTGTTGCAGACAACAGATTAGGGTCAGACATATCCATAAATATATACATTTTTATCATATGAAATTGCTTATCATCTTCTAAACTAAGATGTTATATCAAAAATTTAGAAATTTTTTATCAACTGCTATTTCCTACTTGTGTTAGTTTAGAAGCACCTTAATGGAAATTCAATTCTATTAATAGATAGCAACTGTGCCGGTCATGTGCTTATGTTAATTTTATGATTGGAAGATAGGGGTGGATTCCATCCTTTTACTCTGGAGATAGCCACTGAGTAGCCAGTGAGGCCTCCGTGTGGGCATGGCTTTCTCTTGAGACTTCTGGGAAATCTCACGATATTTCCCTCGTGAAGATGAGAAGCTATCTTCCCCAGTTGTTGGGAGTTCATTTCAGAGACGATGAATCATGGACAAGACAAGATGGCAGCATCTGAGGAGCCAGAGAAGAAGTCACATGGCTTGGACCTGACGGAGCCAGACCTCTGAAGCTGGGGAAGCCACGCGGGGACCCCTGCCAGCGCTGAGTTGCTTTTGCCACCACTGAATGTTGTTAATGAACCCGGAGCCCTGGAAGCAAGGAGCCATGGGGAGACCCCTGCCAGTGCTGGGACTCTGCACCCACTGACCTGTGACTTCGTGAGTCGGAAAGAGACTTTATAGACTGATATTGGGCATATGGGACAATATTGGACTTATGACTTTGAACTGGACTGGGTTGGGATGCTTTCTCAGTGTTTCATTCCTTTTGTATATAAACTATTCCCATATGCGTGTCTATGAATTTGTTCCTGTAGTCTACCTGGACTGACACAGCAACATTTGTCAAACTGTAATTCTTCTTCTTAATTCCAATTTTAATAGCCCATGAAAACAGGCACAATTCTTGATTTAGTGCTTATCTACCATTTAAATCAATGGCAGAAGTTGAAGTACCACCCCTAAAACAGGTAATTGCATAAATGATTTTAAATTTGCTAAAACGGTCAGGCTACATAAATAAATAAAATCTTCTTTAATTCTGATTCATGCTCATTAGTGAGACCCTGTTAATATTTCATGCATAGCCTGTTTCCATTTACTTTAAAATATTTCTGTAATGGAGACTAGAAAATACACTATGTTCCTAAGAGTAATAAAAAATTCAAATGTGTTTAGAAGATCCTCAGCTATAATTCAAATAACATTGCTTAAACATTTCTAAAAGGACCTCTGAGTCTGGGCTCCCATCAAGGATCCAATGTGTATCCCATCCTTCTGGTCAGCATGATGGGCACAGAAGAGTCCAGGCTGGTAGAGGTCGGGGGCCATCATAATCACTATTCTAATTATGTCATTATAATCACTGGAATGATCCTTCCAGTGGATTGTGATACATTTTTCTTAAAAGACAAGGTCAACTAGTTATGGCCGGGCAAATGGCGAAGAGAGAAGCTCTAGTCCATAGCCTCTGACAAAAAAGAAACTACAAAACAAAATCAGCAAATTCAGAACTTCTCAGTGCTCACTCATGCAATAATTTCACTATGAAAAACCTATTTCATAATGTTCTTTCTATCACTTAAAATACACCCTAAATTTTTATTTCAAATGAACTATTTGATATATCTCTCGATTAAAAATACACCCTAATAATTTTGATGCTAATTAAATATGTGGAAACCAAGTGGTAGATATTTTTACAAAATGTTTCACTCTTTTTGGTGGCTAGTAAATACTTTTTTTTATTCATCAATAGAATCTTTTTTCTTATTAAGTTGAAAAAAGTGTGCTTTTATAAAAAGTGCATAACTCAACATTTAAGTACTTGTACTTACATTTGATAAATCAAAAGCATATGGCTTGACATTTTGCCACAAATTACATGCAATCTATACTGCAGCATGTCCTTAGGGAGTTCTTAGACTAAAATTCATTAATACATCTCAGTGAAATGAAAGATTTTTGTTGTTGTTTTCCTGTTTTTAACTACAAACTTAATTTCAACTATGGAATTCTTGCAAAAATGAAGGTGCTCGGATGTGGCAAAGGAGTCGATGAAATGATACATGTGCATATCTATCTATTATGGGAGACTTGCACAAAGTTCATGGACAATAGAATTAAATATTAATGGATTTATTTCCCACAGCTTACTTATGTACATAACTTTTCATTGACTACCTCCCACATCCCGTTAATCTCTGCCCCCAGCGTGTGATACCAATCTTCATGGCCTACACTCATACAGGTCATCAGTACCTTAATGTCTTCTCAGTGTCACATCTGAGTGAAAGTCCTGTGATTCTCTAAGTCAAAATCTCATATATATTTACAACCATAATTTTAATGAGAGAAGATAGCCTCATCTCTCCCCGTGGTGTCCATAGGTTTGAACTACTTACCTTATAGTAATAGTCCAATGTTTACCTATCAAATAGTAATAGTCAAATGTTTACCACATTTGAAAAATATTTATCATCTTTTATATGATCTAAATGATAGTTTCTTTTACCATGACAATTTACAATTCTTGATATTATTAAAGGAGAACTGTCATATTTGTTAAGTTGATTATGAGGTATTTAAGTGTGAGCAATATGTTTTACTTATCTCTGCTTAGTTAAAGCTGTGTTTGCTGATGAAAGACTGGGGACTTTCTAACTTATTTTATTGGGTCATTATGAGATGGTAACACATGGATAGCAGACCAATAAACATTGGTTGAAGTGAATTGAAATAGATTACATAATAGTAAGTAGCAATTTTACTTTCCATTATATGACGTTACCAAGTGGATCCCCCATGCCACCAAACCAACCACAGCCATCAGGTTGGTTCTAAGTCACAGTGACTCATTGGGTAGGATAGAACTGCCCCGTGAGTCTGTAGATACTGCACATGAAGTTTGAATTGGGAATGAGTTGTGTCTTTCAGAGTTGAAAGATGACTAGAAATCGATCTTTTAAGGAAAATAAAGAGAATGTTACGATCTTGAAGGTGAAAAAGGCTTAATGGGAGAGGGGTGTATGTGTGAGTAAATTTGAATAAAACTCTGATAAGAGGACTATGCAGGTGGATTTTTCTCAGAAAAAGTCATAAAATAAAGGTTTGCAATCATTTTGGAGAAGTCTAACATTGGGCTAGCCTATCAATTGTGACAATTTCACTGTAGGCAGGAGGGAATCCTTGAAGGGTGTGAGGAAAGAGGATGTACAATTTGAACCACCCAAACTAAAGGGCCCCTTAGTCACCCTTTAGGCTGGAATCAAACTCCCCTCTGATGTTAAATAAACAGTGACTTAAGTCTAGAAGTGCATCATGTATTTACCCAATGTCAAAGTTTAGTGGCTTAAGAAAGAAAAAGGAATGGACGTGCATAATAAACTTTAATGAATACATCTTACCTATCCTTAGTTGAGATGATATTTTGAGATGATGATGAATCAAAATAAAGATCTTACTCTGAATTATAAACACATTCAAGCTATGTAGAATGAATAATTATTTCATAAATATAGGGAATTGTCTCATCAACTTAATTTGAACATCCTCTTCCATGGTCTCATATGGGCACATAAAACGTTGACTACAATGTCCTCTACATACTTTGTGGTGTCCAATCTTTCTAATCTATAAACGCAAATTCTTATAACACTTTAGTGCTCCTGCATTAACAGAACTTCAACTGTTTTGAGGTAAATATGACTAATATATCTGGTGCAACATAAACAAGTTCTACCTGGGTTTACTGCTTGGCCACCAACTAACTTCCAGAACAAGCTGATGGGGTTCATAAATATGCCTTCTCAATTAGAAATTCCATGAGTAGGATCGGTGTCCTCTTCACAGATTCAGACTAAAGAAGCAATCAAAATCAGACCAGATAGACTCAAAGACTTACTCTCCTTCCACTATTTCACATGGATTGTCTGAGCACAGATAGTCATCATCTTAAGAATTAAGTTCTGATCGATGGTGAAGAAAGAGAAAACTCTTGAATTTGAGGAAAGGACTTAGGGTTGCAACCTGCTAGCTGTAAAGTCATTCGTGAAGTAATGAAGTTCATTTATCCTTACTTAATTAGAAAACTGAATTGTAATGCTTTAACATAAGGGCATGGTAAAAATATCAGAAGAAGGATTTTGTAACTTGGAAACTGCAAGGGTGGAGCAGTGGTTTCATGATGGGCTGTCCAAAGCAAGGTCAGAAGGGGAAAATCACCAGGTGCTCAGGGGGAGAAAGACAGGGGTTTCTACTCTTACCAAAAAGTTATAGTCTTGGAAACTTTGGAAACTAGCAGGGGAGGGGGGGGGGGAGGGGAGAGGAGGGCAGTTCTAACCTGTCCCTTTGCGTTGCTGTGAGTCAGCATTGACACAGTAACTGCGAGGTGGCATTTGGCTCTCTAAGCAACTGGCATTATTCAGCCAATAACAGAAGGTCAAGAAAATTTGGATCAAGTCAATAAAGTGATTGCTGGGAAGGTGGTATGATTTGGGAAAAAAAGAAGAAAAGAACAGTCCATGTGAGAAAAACTCTATCAGTTAAAAAGAGGGAAGAAGAAATATGTAGTTTTTTTCAAAGGAATTGAGCATATTAAAAGCATTATATAATTTTATTTGTTAAAATGACTCACTTTTCTTTTTTTTTTTTTTTTAGGCATCATGGCCCTCTGGTGGTGGGAGTAGGAGGTCCAGCCCCACCGCTGGAATTGAACCTCCATCCCAGGGGGCCGCGGTCCCGCGCACAACCACTACGTCACTGGGGCTCAGCCTCACTTCTCTTATTATCAGTAGTTGCAGCACTCAACACTTGTGCAGGTTCCTATGGGTCATGACAGAAGGTGCCGTTGTGTTGGTTTCAACTCATAGCAACTCCAGGCACAAGAAAGCAAATGACTGCCCAGTCCTGCATGATCCTTCAAATTGTTTTTATGTTTGCGTTCATTATTGCAACATGCAGTAGGTTACCAGGGCCAGTGCAACACCTTCCCATAAAACTGGCTTCTTAATTATATGCATAGTCTTTAAATGTATCGATATTATTATTATTTTTTGTTATCTTCGAGTCAATTCAGGTTCATGACCACTCTACATGAGCAGATGATAACTGCTCTCCAATGGTTTCAAAGTTGTGACTTTTGAGGGGAAGATAACCAGGCCTTTCTTCAGAGGCACTTTTGGGTGGGTTCCAAATGACAACCTTTAGACTAGGAGGGCAGCACTAGCTGGAGAACTGGGAAGAGGCCTTGGAGAAACTTTACTGAGTTTCTCATGATTTAAGTAAAAGTAGTTTAGTACTAAAACTATTCAGGGCAAATGAACTCAAAGTTCTAATAACTGTTTGGAAATATTCATAGCAGAGATGTTGGCATTGAATACAGTGTTCACTTGCTCATTTTGCATCATCAGTCACATGTTGAAGATGTTAACTCTTTATCAGGAGAACCAGAGTAAGGGTAAAACTGCATCTGTGGGTTTCAGAGACTTGCAATCTCTATGGCAGTACATAGTCTCTTCCCTCTCTGGCAGAGTGACTGCTGGTTTTGAAATGCTGACCTTAGGATTTACAGCCTAACTCAGCCACAAGAGGGAATCAAACTCGCTGCCAACAAGTGGATTCTGATTGCTGGGGAACTTGGGACAGGGCAGAACTGAGCCTATGGATTGCTGAACTGTAATATCTTATGGGCATAGAAAGCCATCCTTCTCCCACTTAGCATCTGGTGGTTTCCAACAGAAGACTTGTGGTTCACAGCTCAGTGTTTAATCATGACTCCACCAGGGCTCCTTTGGTGGAATGAAGTTGATGGCCTGTCATTAGACTATCCCGCCATTTGTTCATCGCTACGTGTAAGTCAGCTCATTCAACTTACCCTTCCTGCATAGTGCATGATAGTAAATGCCATGCCATGATCTCTGAGGGCAACATTCCCGTTCCCATCCTTAATGGGGGCATACACTGCATTTGTGCTGGAGGACTCCAGGAGAGTTTGGAGCTTCTTGGGGAGGTTTGTTTCCATTGACCACATTGTTTCAGTTTCTTCATCCATTAGAGAGAGAAAGCCAGACGGTTTCTGAAAATTAAGAGGAGATGCTTGTTTCTTGGATCAGACAATTCAGTATTTTGGGTATTGTTCATGCATGCTCATTTGTATTTTCATTAATAGCATGTACTCTTTTAGAGTCATAAAACAGGCTTTATTTATAATCATAAATTATCTTTTATTTCAATAGATAGTTCTTTTTACTCACTGAATAGATGTTTCTTTTTATTCACTGCTGTATCCGTACCAATTAGCATGGCTAAGGTTCAAAGCAGATACCCAAAAGAATTTATTAAATAGAAGGATGATTAAAGAAAAGAAAAAAATATGAGGGGTTACCAAGAAAACAAAAACCAACTTCCCCGCCCCACCCCCCAAAATCAATCAGTTAATCAATCTGTCTATCTATCTATTTATTTTTACAAAACAACCCTATCACCTTCAAAGTATTTTCCAACACACTTAATATATTTGTCTAATCTGTGATTCCATTCTTGAAAATATTTTCCAAACTCATACATTTGGATGGCGGACAGCACCTCCCGTATTTTTTTCCTTCACCTCTTCTATGTCATCAAATTTCTGCTTTTCATGACTCTCTGCATTTGAGGAAACAATAAGGAGTCACTTGGAGTGAGGCCAAGTGAGGAAGGTGCGGGGAGCAAGAGAGGCATACTGTTTTATTGTCCCAAACGGGCACACTGAGATGGCTGTTTGCACAAGTGCACTGTCATGGTGGCAAGATGATCCCCTATCTGCCACAGGTCAGGCCTTTTTTTGTTACAAACTGTTATGCAATCTTGTCAGAACCTCTAGATGGAAAGTTTGATTAACAGTCTGATCTGGTGGAACAAACTCCAAATGTACTATGAGTGGAACTTTTTTTCACCCATTCATGAAGTTGAGGAATGTCCAGAAAAAAGGTTTGTCATCAATCGACATTTTATCTTTTTTAAATGAGAAAACCACTCTACACTTGAGCTTTCCCTAGAGGGCTGTCCTTGTAAGTTGTGTTCAACATCACAACAGAGTCTGTGGCATTTTCCTGAGCAGGGAAAACATTTCCCACACACATGCTATTCTCTTAAATTGGCCATCTCTCTCTCTCTCATACACACACACACACACACACACACACACACACACACACACACACACCAAGAGACTCAAGTGAAACAGATTTATGAAAAAATTCACGGTGACCAGAGAGAACCTTCCCAGGTGACAACACTGGATGCACTAACTCAGAGCAAGTTGCTCAATGCTCGGTGCTTGCCTAACAGGAAAAATGCATACTATGAAAAAGTCCAATGGAGCTTTTTCCCAGTTTTTTGGGGAGTATCCCCTCGTATGTTAGAGCCATCAAGAACTTTGGATTACTAAAATGGAACATTCTTATTTTAGTAAGAAAAATTTCAAGAAAGTAGCAATTTGCTACTGACACATAACCTGCGTTTCAGAATATGGAGTCATTGTTAGAATATGAAGAAACAAATAATTTAACAAAAAGTAAAATATGAAGCATATAATTTTGCAAAGTGTCAAAACCCTTATTCAAAAGAAATAAGTGATTCTGGGACAGTACAGCATTTGGAGCTAGAGAAAATGAATGTTGAAATCATTTATGATTTCAAATTAGAAATCTCATAGCTCCTCCTGTTCAACATGGAAACTCAGTCACATGATAAATATATTTAAATTTCAATCGCATTTGAAAAAAATGCTGCTAAAAAGTACTTTCTGAAAGTGTTTTGGAAATGATGATGGCAGCATATATACAGGTGTGCTTGATGCAATTGAATTATGGATTGTTATAAAATCGGAATGATGCCTTGATAAGATGATAATTAAAAAGTACTTTCCACCACAAATATTTCAACTCTCTATAGTTAGAATACTCAACATAACTTAGGCATTAGCTGGATTCTGTTTTACCTGGGGCAGTTTTCCTTACTTTTCTCCCAGGTGTCTAGGAAAATTTTGTTATTGTCGCTGACAGATTATCTCTACCCTATTGAAATATGGTAATTTGGGGGGGCATCACTGCCCTCTGGTGGGAATAGGAGGCTTAGCCTTGCTTCTGGAGAACTGTTGCTGGATTTGAACTGCCAACCCATTGGGATGCAGTCAACCCATTGGGCCACAATCCCGCACACAACCACTACGCCACTGGGGCTTAGCCTGAAATAAGGTAATATAAATAGGGTAAATTGCCCTATTTTCACATTTTTCTGTCATCGATCTTCATTCTTCACACCAACTTGATATACTTTTAAAAAGTGAGCAACATAAAAAATAAATTCTCAAAAATTACAAAATGGCATAACGACTCCTGTAATCATTTTATTTGTGTTTTTATCACATCACACCACCACACAGATTCCATGATGGCATTCATACCACCAAGAAAAGATGAGTGCTTTGAACCTTCAATGTTTTCGTTGTTTTAAACTGGACACCATATACCCTGACTTGAAATCTTTCAGTGTTGCATGCTCATATACAAGCAATTTGAAAACCATAGGCAGTTTTTCAGTGAGCTCATTTAGAAACTAAAGGTTAAATGTCAGTGGTGTTGTAAAAGGAAAACCTCCCGAGGCCATTCTTTTAGAGATACAACTGTGACCGCTGGTTGAGAACTTCGTTCTTCAAGGAAGAAGTACCAGCCAGGCTCTCTTGGAAGGACAGTGGGAAGGTGAATTGGTAACGTGAAGACTGACAGAAAGCATAATAGAGAATGCCTGGAAAATGCATGGTCATCTATCTACCTGAGCAAATTTACTAGAGCCAATAATACCCAGAGGGAGTTTTGTGATCAAAATCAAGTTTCAGGAGAAGAAATTTATTGAAGGATGTCAAGTATGTGGAGTGTTACAGCAATTCTCTCTCATACATTGAAGGAAGTCATATGCAAGAAAAGGATAGTGTCCAAAATGGATAAAGGAGAAGGCCTGAAAGAACATGGTCTATCTACATAATAAGACTACTGAGAGTTAGACTTTTATTATTATTATTACTATTATTATTATTATCATCATTTGTGTTATTTTGGGTTGACTAGACATTCATATGTGTGTAAAAGAGAACTTAATATCAAATTCAAATATCAAATTCATAGACACTTATATGTAAGAGAGAACTTAATATCAAAGAGTAATTGTATATTAAGAAAACATCCCAGCCCAGTCCAGATCAAGTCCATAAGTCCTATATTAGCCCATATGTCCAATACCAGTCTATAAATTCCAGACTCATGCAAAACATTTAATGAAGTTGAATGCTGGAAGATCATAGGCCAGTGGGTGGAAAAGTCTTGTGGATCCACTGGTGATGGAAGCATCTCAACACTAGCAAGGGGTCTCTACAGTGTTCCTCCAGCTCCAGTGTTCTAGTTCTATCAGCATAGCTCCATGTGTCTTGTCAACAAGAAGACGAAGCAGAGAGTCTAGTTCTGACCTCCAGTGAACGATCTATGTCCAAATGAAGTAAGCAAGCTGTAACCTGATAGACAGGCTAAACTTCGCTCCTTCACCCTTAATAGTCCTGAGTTGACATCAGATTTGGTAACTACCACATTATTATTATTTATTTTGGAGAGTTAGTCTTGTGAATTATTAATTTCAACTTCTAATAACCTATCTGCCAAATGTTAATATTATAATGTCACAAGTGTTTCTCTATTATATCACTAAAAAAATCTTGTCATGGGATTTTCTACATGAAAAATATATCCACCCACAAGCACATGGTCATATAAATCAGCACACAGAGAACCACTTTTTAGAAGGAAAAATGATTATTTAAAAGCTGTCTGAACGTGTGCCCTTATTTCAAGGATAGTGAGAGACATCCTTTTTATTGGGGGTGGGGAGACAGGGGGAATTTCATGTTGTTTACTGTGGATAGTTATATAATTTTCTTTCAACTTGAAGTGCAGGGGTGTACTCTAGCCTGTCAATCAGGTCACAGCCCAATGGTGCCTCCTTGTGGGTGAGACTTTTTCATGCAAGACCCTGGAAAACCCCCTCTCTCTTCCTTTACCTTCCTATTGAGGGTCCATTATGAGACCTGCACCAGTCCCGTGATGCTTCCATTTTCCCTGGATCCACAAGACTTTTCACCCACTGGCCTGTGATCGTCCTGCACTTTGCATCACTGCTTGCGGTTATATGAGTCTGAGGAGGGATTTATGGATTGGTGTTGGAATTATGGACTTGATCTAAGTCTGGGAGGGAACGGGTTCCTGATATATAAGTACTTCTTGAAAAGAAACCTCTCTTACACATATATGAGTGTCCCTGGTTTGTTTCTTTAGTCAAACCAAACTAAAACACTTCCTAAAGTGTTTCAATAATGTAAAGACAATTTAGTGTGTTGAAAGGGATTGTGGCGGTCGTGTGCTTTTGTTAATTTTATGATTGAGGTGTAGGGGTGGAGTCTAGCCTGTTAATCTGGAGATAGCCATTGAGTAGCCGATGAGGCCTCTGTGTGGGCATGGCTTTCTCTTGAGACTGCTGGGAAATCTCACGATATTTCCCTCGTGAAGATGAGAAGCTATCTCCCTAGTTGTTGGAAGTTAGTCTTAGAGATGATGAATCATGGAGAAAACAAGATGGCAGTGTCTAAGGAGCTGGAGGAGAAGTCACACGGCTTTGCCCTGATGGAGCCAGACCTCTGAAGCTGGAGAGGCCACATGGGAACCCCTGCCAGTGATGAGTTGCTTTTGCCACCACTGGATGTTGTTGATGAACCCTGAACCTGGAAGTGAGGAGCAATGGGAGACCCCTGCCAGCGCCGAGATTCTGTACCCACTGACCTGTGACTTCGTGAGTCAGAAGGAGACATTATAGACTGGTATTGGGCTTATGGACTAATATCAGACTCATGACTTTGAACTGGACAGGATTGGGATGCTTTCACAGTGTTCCACTTCTTTCGTATATAAACCCTTTCCTTATATCCATATGCGTGTCTATGGAATTTGTTCCTCTAATCTACCCGGACTAACATATGAATTGATTGAAGTAAACCACTTGATTCTAAAACCTAAGAAGTTGTTTTCCAAGAATACAGTGATTGATTACTAATAAGATTTTTAAAACTGAAAATGTAATTTCTCTAAAACTAAAAAAATGTTAATTCATTGTTTTCTAGCCATGAAATAATTGCAATAACTAAACCTTCTAAATGTCTGAAAGTTGCAGAGATATCTGATGTAAACAAAACATGGCCATAAAACAATTTAACAGATCCAAGTTTGAAGTTTTCTTCAGTTACTTCAGCTTGGAATATGCTCAACTTGTTTTTAACCTTTGGGTTTCAACACCAGGCTTTAGAAAACTCATTACAATGTTTTACTTAGTCTTTACGAGCTACCCTTTGAAACTTTTTGCCCAGCTTTTTTAACTTCATAAATTATTTCATTTGCATTAGGTACTCTACCATCAGGAGCGAGTTTTGAAACCTCTTCTGACATCCACTTTAGTCATTTCTTTCTTTCCTGTCTTTCTAATCACCTTTTCCTTTTCCTCACATATCATTTTCTAGAGATAATCTCTAAAATCAGGTGGGATGTGTTCAAGGTTGCATCTTGTCTCCCTTGGCCTTTGAAGCGGTTTTCTTCACCTTCACACTGAACTTGTATATGACGGAGTGATAATCTGTTCCAGGGTTGGGCCACATCCTTGTTTGGTCAATAACGTTGAGCATGGCCACTGTTCTTTTCACCCCACCCCCACAAATATATTCCATTTAATTCCTCTGTGGTGTATCTTGTGAGGTCCACATGCTTGTTATTTATTATTGAAAAAAAGATATTGGCAAAGCAGTCGCTGATTATGCAAACTTCTGTCATTCAATGCCCAGTTTTGCTTCCATCATCAAGCAATATTTTCATTATACTAATCCTCTCGCTCTGTCAAACATTCACATTTGAATAATTACATCACAAAGAATCAATGAATCTTGAGTGCATGTGTGATCAATTTCAAAGTGAAGAACCTGGTATCCATTGCCATGGAGTGGATGCTGACTTAAAGCAATCTTATAGGACAGAGTAGAGTTGTCCCTGTGAGTTTCTGAAAGGGAAATTATTCACAAGAGTAGAAAGTCTGTTTTTCCCCAATAACCGGCTGGTGATTTTGAACAACTGACCTTGCAGTTAGCAGTCAAATGCATCATCACTAAACCACCAGAGCTCTTTAAAGAACCTCATAGATTTCTTCAAGTTCTTCATCACTGGTTTCAGTGGTCAGCGCATACACTTGAGTAATAGTTATACTAACTGGCTTTCCTGGTAGGCATATAGAATTACCCTATCACAGATAGCCTTGTACTTCAAAATCTTGGAATGTTCTTCTTGCCAATGAATGTAACACTATTTCTCTTGCATTTGTTATTCCCAGGAAATGCACCAAATAAGTGCCTTTAAAAAAAATGGCCAATAGCCTTCTATTTCAGGTCTCTAACGTCTAAGGTGTATAGACCTACAATTTTGTGACTGAAAATACAAAATGTACCTGATACTTGGTATGTCTTTGAATTCTGCTTTCTTCTTGCCACAAAGACGTGTCTGGGAGAAATAGTCTCTTCTGTTTTGAAAGACTGCTGCCTGGAATCCTGATCCTACCACTGACACCAAGTCTGTCTCAGGTCATGGAGTCCCTGCTGATGCACAACCACCCTCGAGGACAGAAATGCCTTGCCCCTGTGGGTTTCCCGGATTGTAGCAGAGCAGAAAGCCCTGTCCTTCTCCCATGTAACAGCTGGTGATTTCTACAGGGTTTACATCAGTGGTTCTCAACTAGTGGGTCGCGACCACTTGGGGGCCAAACGACCCATTCACAGGGTTGGCCTAAGACTATCAGAAAACACATATTTCCCATGATCTTAGGAACAGGGACACCGCTCCTTTATCTATCTGCATGTGGGTCCACCCACCTATGAGCACCCGGCGTGAAGACTGTTACTCAGGCTGCACCATGCTTCAAGAAAAAATTTCATTGATTTGTCAATAGAAATAAATATTTTACAATATATAATTGCATATTGTTTTTGTGATGAATCACTATGCTTTCATTATGCTCAATGTGTAACAATGAACAATGAAACACATCCTGCATACCAGATTTTTGCATTATGATTCATACAGTAGCAAAATTATAGTTATGAAGTAGCAATGAAAATAACTTTATGGTTGGGGACCACCACAAGATGAAGAACTGTATTAAAGGGTCGTGGCATTAGGAAAGTTGAGAACCACTGTTTTACAGGAACATGGTGATATAATGGTTATACACTAGGCTGCTAATTGCAAGGTTCAAAAAACCACTAGTCTCTGCTTGGGAAAAAGATGGGATGTTTTAATTCTGTAGAATTACAGTCTCAGAAACTCACAGCGGCAGTTCTAACCTATCCTATACACTCTCTATGAGTATGCCTCGATTCACTGGCAATGAGAGTGTAGTGAGAGAAGTTTTTAATTTACATTTAAATACACGTGTACATGGTTCTTAATTTGACATTGTTCTATCTCTAAATAGGTAAATTATGCACTGCTTAAGAAAATATTGATATGCTGAGAACAAGAAATATAGTATCTTACAATTTCAGAAAAAAAGTATGAAAAGAAGTGATTTGCAAGTCTACATTGACAGATATGTAAGGCAAAAATAAAATAGGTTCTCCTGGTAGCTGAATGCCATCCATTTTCTTCAATGTTCAACGTATTTTCACATATCATAGGCAAATCCATATGGTGTCCTCTTTTATTAGTAGATAGGATAGCTCTTTATATTTAAAATGGTTATTTATGTGATGACAATATGGAATCAAAGGTTTTCATTTCAGGAAAAAACATTTAAACCAAGCCTAAGCTAAACACTGAGACTGAATCACTCATAACACAAAGAACTACCCTTCTGGGTATCTGAGGCCAATAGTCATTACCCGATCAGAAAATATTCTCTTTCTTCTGCTGAGGCCTGGTGGCTTCAAACTGCTGTCCTTGTGGTTACAGCCCCACTTGTGACCCCCCCAACTACATATACTGGGGCTCTTCATTTTGAGAAAATATTTATTTGTGAATATACATGTCCTTTTTTGCCTAATTTATCTATATTTAAGTTTTAAAGTTTAATGACAAATATTCCTATTAAGGGTTTTTTAAAATGATTTCTTTAGTGTTAGGTATTATTTTATGAAATCTTAATCTTGTCCATGGAACATTTTTAATCATGCCAAGTAGTGTTTTAGAGAAAGAACCACTTCTATTTTTAAAGCAAAATGATCTAATATTTAATGTGCTTTCAATGAATTAATGTTCCTTCAAATGCCTCTTTAAAAAATAACATATCTTTCATTATAAAAATATTGCAGTCTCACAAATAAAGATATCTCAAAATATATATCAAAGGAAGGCTGCTTGAAAGAATATCTTTTCCTGCAGTACATTTAAATGCATACATTTTGTAAAGAATCCAATTATAGCATATGAGTACCTGGAAAAAAAAATCCAAAACTCCAGTCTGGTTACCAGGAGAATATGCTGTTTCTATGGCAACTCCCTCTTGTACACATTCTGTTTGTTCTTGTAGAAAGAGCACTTCATTGATGTAGTGGTGTATCTTCTCGTTGGTCATGTTGACACACAGCTATTGTGGGAGAAAACAGAAAAAAATCACAAGATAAACCAGTAGTGACAATCTCATTCTATGATACAGCTTCAGATTGCTGAAACAGTGACTTGGCAACATCCAAAGTCTAGTAGTGTATTGAGATAAACTGTTTTTTATATTGTCTTCTCAGCTAAAGTAAAGCACTTCACCGTACATTGTTTTCTGTTTGTTTTTGACTACTAATTTTAAAGGGAGTATATGAAATAAAAAAGTAAAGTTGCAGTATTACCTTTGTATCGTAGGCTATATTAATATTTACATATACTTCTAATGGAAAATTATATGTTGGCTCAAGTCAGCAAATGGAAGATCAAAGTTGAGCTCACCATGGGGTTCCAAAGAAAAGCAAAGCATTGTTGTTTTTCTCATTTATGATTGCATACTAGTAATGGGAAGATTAAAGATAGGGTTTCTTATGGGAAGAATAATAGGTGTAAGCACTTTGTTGTAGTCATTATTTTATCAGAGGATTTTCTCATTTCCCCTACTTTTTCCTTCTAACAAATCATTTCCCTAAGGAAGAGAACACATTATTTCTTAATGTTAAAATTTATTAATTTTAAATAAAATAAAAAGCATTGATCTTCAAAAAATTGAAATATAAAATAAGGCAAATGTAATCAAAGTGAAATCTCTGTTGACATTGCTTTCTCCTCTAACATCTCCATTTATTTTTGATGTCAAATCCCTCCAAAATTGTTTCGACTCATTGTCATCTGAAATGCCTTCCTTTTCATTGCTTTCTAAAACCATTCCAATTAAAGCTTTGCCCTTAAACTCCCACCAAAATATGTCTCTTAGACATTACTAGAGATTTGCACATTTCTAAACCTAGTACTCATTTTTGCTCCCCTGACCTCTCGATGATATTTGGCAGAGTTGATTGCCCTGGCTTTTATGGAATACATCCCTACTTGTCTTCAGGGAGCCCAGAGTGTCTTGACTCTGCTCATATCTCACTGATAACTCCCTCTTTTCTAATTTGACTTCAACTCGTGACCTCTTCATATCAGAGCTTGATCTATTCTCCTCTATCTGTGCTCATTGAGTCTCCTGGATTGATATCCTATCTGTGCTGAGGAAATCCAATGGAGATCTCCACCTCAGTCTTGTTTATGAACTACAGAATTACTTGTTTCTCATAAGAGAATAGTCATAAGAAAGTATTTTCTTTACTCTCTTAGCCAGACAGTTTGTAAATCCATCTTGGTTCTAGAGGCATCGCACACATCTCTACCCCAGACCTTGCGCTAGAATAGAGCTTAGCTAACCCATCAATTATAGGGGTACCTTATACTGCCCTTTATAGAGATGGCAAGAATGACAATCTTAAGATATTTATCATATTAATATAAACATTAAGGTTAATAACATATTTTATCATATAATTTGCCACATACCAGACCAAGTTAAGTACATTGCACAAATTACCGTATGTACTCATGTATAAGCCAAGATTTTTTGACACATTTTTAATGCAGTTTTTGTGGTAAAATTAGGTGCCTCAGCTGTTATTTGGGTCAGCTTATACCCAAGTATATGTGGTATTTAATTATCTTATGAAGGCATGAAGTGATCACTATTATTATATTCATATAGCTAATAAAGAAACATAGAGCATAAGAGCAAAATGGAGCTTGCCAGAAGTCACAGAGTTACTAAGTGGCAAAGACGGAAATTTAAATCAGTCCCACAGAGCTTACAACATCTACCCTTAAAGATGACATTATGCTAGGTAAAATCTAAAAGTATGGTTTTAAGAGTTAAGCAACTCACTAAAAATCATTTTAAATGAGTAATTTTTACTTTTATAGATGTAATGATAACTAGATAGACCATTTATAAAAGGAAATTAATATTTATCTGCAAATGTAATAATATTTGTGATAATATTTGATGAGATATTAATGATTTTTAATTAAGAAAATGATTACACTTTTATAAAAATCTAAAGATGAGAAAATAAAAGACCACTCCATTTCTTTTTTTCCCTATGCCCAAATTATTTTATGAGGTTTCTGTTATCAAAATACTTGTTACCCAGGTATAATTTAACACATTCATCTTCTTACTTCGTTTCTCAAAACTAATGGGTGATACCAGTGGATTACTCTTTTCCCTGTTTTACCAGTTCAACGGACTATTGAACTAGAATTAAAATATGGGACAATCCTGTAACATGACCTCTAACACTGTTAGTCAATGTAAATAAGATGAATAATATGGATGCATCACCCAATGTCAGCTTACGTAGATATAAAATGGAAAAGAAAAAGTATCCTTCCAATAAAATAGTGGTCTAAATCCTGGTCAAAATGTGTCTATTCTTCCATAGAATATGTCTATCATTCCATAGAATGTGTCTATCATTCCATAGAATCTGCTGGAGTTGGATATGTGTGTGTGAGTTAAACCTGGAGAAAGCTAAAGTGAAGATTTCTACCAGTGAGTTATTTTATTATACAAAAACATGCATCTTGATGAATTATTGAGTACATCATTGACTTCAAGGCCAATTAACCATCAATTTTACTTTCCAATTCTATTCATCAGAATTACGTTCAGGGTCCCAGAAGATCTCCAGGCCTCCCTCAGTGGGGGTGAAAGGTGAGTATTCAAAAATGCTAATGATTAATTATTAAATAAATATTTAATTAGTATGCATACCCGTCTAATTAAAATACATGCTTTGTCCACTAAGGGCCATTGCTAACTAGTTTAATGATAAAAAAATATGCACTCCTTGAAGAACCTGAATAGTATTAGAACAGTATTTGCTTATCCAGATGGCCTATCATTTATATATGACAAAGCTAATTTCTTAAATAACTTCACCAATTGTTCTCCCTTTATTCTTATAACTATTAAAAATATATCTGAAGCAAAAATAAAATAGAGCATGACATATACATCACAGCAGTAAAATCTAAGGTTAATTAAAGCTGACTCCAACTGAAGGAGGAGCCCTAGGCATTAGACAGTGAGGCTCAATCCTGTCTGCACATGAGAATTAACTGGGGAGTTTGTACAAAGGCTGATGTCTGGCCCTAACCCCAAACCAATTAAATCAGAAAGAGGGTCAGGCATCGATATATTTCAACCACTTTTCACATGATTCTAACATATAGACAGTGTGGAACACACAAAGCTAAGTAATGAAACAAAAGATGCACAACCCATTAACTGATTCACTCATCACTTAATGAATATTAAATTCTATCTACTTAGAATATCTATCTAGAGCAGCTGAGCCCCGGTGGCATAGTGGTTGTGTGCGGGACTGCAACCCACTGGGTTGGTGGTTCAAATCCAGCAGCAGCTCTCCAGGAGCAAGGCTGGGCCTTCTACTCCCACCAGAAGGCAGTGATGTCCCACCTACCTCCAAAAAAGAATATCTATCTAGAGCATGAATGATGCTAGATCTCAAATAATCCAGGACTTCTCAGTTAAGTTTAAGAGAAGACACGTTTTGGAAATATCAGTAAATCTTTTCTGAAAAACAAACAAGCCTATTAGGGAAACAGTGAAGTAACTTAAGTTTATGAGATTCTATTCTGCAGAAAATTTCAGGGTCTTTTTAGAGCCAATGTGGATTGGAAACTTCTAATTTACTTTGCAGATTATCTCAAGACTTTTCACATTGTTAGCTGTTCTCTGTGTTTTATCCAACAATTTCAATTGACGTTTATTTTGATGTCTTATTGCAACTTGGAGCTGGGATTTGGTAAAAGGAGAGCAGCCAATTGTGTCGGTTCCGAGAATTGTGGAGGGCATTCTTCTTTGCCTACCTTGTTTAGGAAAGATCATGCTTGTTTTAGCCTAGCGTCACCTATCTTAAGCTCATCATTAGAGGACACCATCCCTGACACGATTCTGTTTTACTTACAAAGAGATGACTACTGTTGTTTGCAGTCATAGGTGGTATAGTTAACCCCTAAACAGTATCCTGCATCAGAACCCTCAGCCAACAAGTATGTACTGACCACCTGGTCTGGCTTATCCTTTATGCTTCCCAACTGAACATCAATCTTTTGTTTGGGTTTTTGGTTTATCAATTTTGTTTTGTTTTCTACAAACAAAATAAAATGTTCCTGTCTGTAACATTTTGTCTGTGAATTTCGCCAGTGATTTGGTGACCCACTGTTCATTGATCTGCTCCTACTATGAAGTGCTGTTGTAGTATGCCACCCAATCAATTCCTAAATTATAATCCTTACTAGAGCAGATTAACAGGTCATTCTGCCTGTGAATTGGCTCCTGTTTGGAAGACCCAATTGAACTTAGTAGTCCAGTGCATAGTGATTAAGTGACGGTGACGAGGGTTCATGCCACAAAGAGGTGATCACATAGGACCCATGCTGTTTTTTCCACCATACAAAGACTAAGCAAACCATTGGGATTTGAATCCACTTCTGAAGAAAGGCCTAGCAATCTATTTATGAAAGATCAATACATTAAAACTTAATGGGGAGGACTGGTGAGTCACATGGTAGTTGGAGTTTTTGTAGAAAGATACAAAAAAAAATCAATAGAATTTGTGAATGTTCTTTTTGTTTGTTTGTTTGTTTTACCTGTTTTCCTTCCAATCAGCCATGAAAAGGGCTTCAATTTCCTAAATCTTTGTCAACTTATTATTATTATTTTCATATTAGCCATCCTAGCAGTAGTAAAGTGCCTGAGTTTTGTTGCTACCCACTTCCAACAAATATCCTCCAGCAGGATCCTGATCAAAAGTAGGGGAAAGCAATGCACAACTGCATGTTCTCAATGAATTACACTTTCAGAAGCCAGTAAAACTGGTTGACCCTTGAGACAATTGTCCTCAGATAATCTTTAACCCTTTCATCTGAAACCATAATGACCACCCTGAAGGTTTCTTCTTTTGTATTCTAATCATTTTATTGGGGACTCATCCAACTCCTATCACAATCCTTACCTACGTCCACTGTGTCAAGCACATTTGCACATTTGTTGCGATCATCATTCTCAAAACATTTGCTTTGCATTTGAGCCCTTGTGTGGCTGTCACTGATCTGTGTCAATATCAGCATTGGGAGTGTAGGGGTGGAGTCCAGCCTGTCATTCTGGAGATAGTCAATGAAACTTCTATGTGGGCATGGCTTTCTCCTGAGAATTCTTGGAAGTCCCATGGTATTTCCCAGTTGGAGGTGAGAGACTCTTGGTTCAGTCTTTTGGAGATGCTTTACTGACAAGACAACATGGCAGCATGCTGAAAGATCCTGAGTCCTGTTACCTGGAAGACCTGGAAGACAAACTACATGGGCTTGCTCTGATGAAACCAGATCTCTGGGGCTGGAGAAACCATGTGGAGACTTCTGTCAGTGCTGAGATGCTTGAGAAACCACAGAGAGACCCCTGCCAGTGCTCCGATGCATCTACCACGACTGGATACACAAGTGCTGCGATGCATCTACCACAACTGGATACACAAGACTGTGCCCTCTTTGGCCAGTGATTGACCTGGTGTCATTGGATGTGTCTCATGGATCTGAAGCAGACTTTATAGACTGGTATTGGACATATGGGATAATATCAGACTTATGGACTTGGACCAGATGGGGTGGGATTGCTTTCACAATGTTCCAATCCTCTTATATATAACGCTCTCCTTTATATACACATTCAGGTTTATGAATTTGTTTCTCTATTCTACTTGTACTAACACACCTTAGTATCAGCTCCTCATTTTTCCCATCCCTCCCCACTCCCCCCTACCTTATAAACCATTGAAATTTTATAAATTACTGTTATTTTGTCATGTTTTTTTGGGGGAGGGGGGCATCACTGCTCTCTGGTGGTGGGAGTAGGAGGCCCAGCCCACTTCTGGAATTGAACCTCCGTCCCAGTGGGCCGCAGTCCCATGCACAACCACTACGCCACTGGGGCTCAGCCCATTTTGTCATGTCTTACACTGTCCAACGTCTCCCTTTACCCACTTTTCTGTTGTCCAGCCCCCAGGGAGGGGGTTATATGTAGATCCTTGTAATTGGTTCCATCTTTCTACCTCACTTTCCCTCCACCCTCCCAATATCACCACAGTCCCCACTTGTCCTGAAGGGTTCATCTGTCCTGGATTCCCTATGTTTCCAGGTCCTATCTGTACCAGTGTACATTGTCTTAACTAGCCAGATTTGTAAGGTAGAATTGGGATCATGAAAGTGGGGGGGCGGGAGAGGGCTGATTTAAGACTTAGAAGAAAGTTGTATGTTTCATTGTTGCTACACTGCAACCTGACTGGCTCTTCCCTTCCCCAAGATCCTTCTGTCCTGAAGGTCAATAAATGGGCCTTGAACTACTTACAGGCTTTTCTCTCTTTTTTGTCATTGCTTTTTGTTATTATTGTTGTTGTTTTGTTTTCTTTTGCTGCTTTGTTTTGCTCTGTCTTGTTTTTGTGCATACTATTATCTCTACAGGTCTCAATAAATAAGATAGGCCGGATAAACTATCTGGAGGAGAAAACAATGCAATCAATGGTCCTGGGGTGGGGGTGGGGTGGAAACATTGGAGAGAAGGAGGTGAGGGAAACAACAGAATTGTTGAAAACAAAGCAGGTGCATAAGCAAATATGGTGAAGAAAGCTGATGGGGCCTGGTTATCAAAAGATACAGCATCCGGAGTCTTGAAGCTTTCTTTCCACCAAACAATTAACAACAAGCCAAAAAACACATTGCCATCAAGTGAGTCCTGATCCCATAAGACAGGCAGAGCTGTCCCTGTGAGTTTCTGAGACTATAATTTTGAGGGAGTGGCTAGCCCTGTCTTTCTCCTGAGAAGCAGTTCATGGTTTCTGAATAGCCAGTCTTGTAGTTAACAGTCCCATGAACCAAATAATAGTTTAATATCATTAGCAGATTTTGTCCATTTGAGCATTAAGTTCTTTTAAAAGAAGACCTATATGGATAAAATTTATGACAGCCACTTGAAAGGCTAGATGAGGATCTCAGAGGAAAATGCATTTATAATTAAAGTGGTGGAATAATTTTGGAACAGCAGTGAGAATGTTTACATAATTAGAATGTAAAGAATGCCTTTTAAATGTAGAAAAAGTATAGAGATTTAAATGAGGTTTAGATTTCTACATTTTTATCTCTATACATGTATTTATGAATGTGTACATTATGTGTACATATGAAGATATATATACACAAAAAGACATATACATATGCACATACACACATATATGTACATATCACTCAATTTTAAAGAGCCCAGTGGAGTATAGTGCTACTATTCTGGAAAACTAGGAGATTCCAGAACTCAATGAACTAAGTGACTCTTTTAAAAATTAAAGGTTCTGCTGGTACAAAAAAATAAACAACTCATTACCATCAAGTCAGTGCTGATTATTGATTACATTATCCCTCTAGGATAGTGTAGAACTGCCCTATGCATTTCTGAGATGGTGACTCTTTAAGGGAGAAGAGAAAACTGTTCTTCTCCTGTGGGGTGGCTGGTGGCTTCATGCAGATGAAATCTGCTTCCAGATAGAGTACATATCCTCTGTGATGGAAGCTTTTGCTTTGAACATAACAATTCTCTTTCAAAATTCTCTGAATTCTTACAGCAGATTGTCCATGTGTAATTTGGTTACACTCTATAGTTTCATGGTGAAAATGTCACAGATTTGCATTCCCTGTGCCTGGTGGAATAAGTAATTGCGTGAAAGAACCTTGACTTCTATGCTTGTCTATGAGTACTTTCGAGGTCAAGCTGGAGCAAGCAGAACTTTGCGATTGCATACTTGGAGAAGAGAAACATCAACACTAATTCAAGGAGCAGTCACATCAACTCAACATCTTCTTGTTTATTTAAAACAGCATATTATGGTTACTTCAAAACCTCCCCAAAGCTAAAGCGCCTATTGTAATGAACTCCTTATAATCAACAGTCAGTTTCAACAATTATCAACTCACGGACAAGTATGCTTCATATCTAGCTATATCCAATTCTCCATCAGCCTCAGAAGTGGGCTCCCTTCGAGCAATTTCTAAACATTATGATATTTCATGAACACACCTAAAGTCCAATTTTCTTATTGCACTATACGATACTTTAAGGATTTTCAGAAACACATTTTCAAATTTTTATCACACATATTGTTGTTTCTATGCGTCACTATTCTAGTTCTGAGTCCAACTACTTGTCCTTGCATGTTTGAAAGTAGAGAGCATGGCCTTGTCACACACGCCCCTCACAATCATCGCTGTGTTTGTGCTCATTGTTTCAGCCATTGTGGCAATCAATCTCATTGATTTTAGCAAACATGAGGTCTTCTAACAAAAATAAGTGAGACAAAGCCTTGCTAGCCTCTCCTTGACATTTTGACTGTATATCTTCTAAGACAGGTTGGTTTGCTCTTCTGGAAGTCCATGCAATAATCAATATTCTTCATCAACATTTTAATTCAAAGATGTAAATTCTTCGGTTTTCCTTATTCACTGCTCAGTTTCCACAGGCAAAAGAGACTCATGAAGCTATGAGGACTTGGGTCAGAAGCAACCGAGTTCTCAATGCAACATTTCTTGCTTTTTAACACTTTAAAGGCTTCTTTGCTACAGCTCTGTGAAATGCAATCTGCTTTTTGACTGTGGCACCCATGGGTGTGGCCTGTGGATGCAAGTAAAATGCATCATTGACCACTTCACTCTGCTTCTCCTTTCGTCATGATGCTGATTATTGGTCTGGTGGGGAGGATTTCTGTTTTCTTCATGCTGCAGTATAACCCAGATAAAAGCTGTAGTTTTTGAGCTGCCTCAGGCACTATTTCAGGTCCGGTTCATTTTCACCACGTAAGGCTGGGTTGTGTAACCCTGACTGACAATCTCTTGTTCTTTGGATAAGTTCTGCACTTTTTGCCCCATGAAGTTTTCTGGAAATCTTGTTTCTTGAAATAGACACAATTTTTTATGATCCACACAGTCAAATTATTTTGCAGGGTCTATGAACTACAGGTAAACAGTATTCTCTGTTTTCAGTCAAGATTCATTAGACTTCAGCAATGACATTCCTTGTTCTATTTCCTTTTCTGAATCTGGTGGGAATTTCTGACAGTTATTTTTCCATACACCGCTCCAAATGTTTTTGCAGTGTCTTCAACAGCCTTATTGTGTGATAGTAATTCTATTGTTCATTGAAAGTGATTCAATAGTTTCTATACTCTGTTGAATGACCTTCTTTTTGGAATGGGTACAAATACCAATCTCTTCCTGTCAGTTGACCAGGTAGTTCTCTTTCACATTTCCTATCACAGATGAATGACTCTCTAGCATTGGTTTGTTGAGACATTTAAATTGGTGTTCCTTCAATTCCTTGATGTTTTTTGCTTGCCAAGACTGTCATTGCATTTTAAACTCCATCTATAGCACGGAAACAAGGATACCTTCTGAAATGGTGACATACAGATGGATTCTTTGTGGTTCTGTGACCCTATGTATTCTTTTTATAATCTTTGGGTACTCCCACCTTATCTAATGTTACTTACAGCTTCCTTCAGGTTTTCAATGAGAGGCTTGGGTTTGTTTTTGTTTCATCCTTCAGCTTGAGATATACTGGGGACATTCTTTTCTTTGGTTTGGAACTCCAGGTGTTTGCATATTTCATGGTATTTTATTTTATTTGTTATTGAACACTTCTGTTCAATCCACATCTTTTAATTAATCACTTATTACATTTAGTTTAATATCCTAAGTTCAAAAATGAGTTTTCAGGGTGTTTTATGACAATTAACATGCAGAAATACTAAAAACATAATTTCTTAAATTTATCAAATATCAAGATTTTCCACTATAATAGTGACCTTATGATTTTTTGTACATATTCTTATAAATGAGGAGCTAGAGAATATCCATTGATTTTATTTTGTAAGTCTTAGGGGTATTTTAAGTTTCCATCTCTCCTCTGATGTTTTCCTTTGCATTTGTATATTGGAAAAAAATCAGTTTTTCCTTTACACTACTCCTTGTTTTAGAAAGTGGCATAATGTGTCCCCATGGTTCATTGGATTATGTTTTACAATCATTCTGTCTTGTAAATTTGCAGTTAAATCACGAATTTTCATATGCCTTGTCTTCTATTCTCCCAATTTTCCTTCTTCCCTCTCTCCTTTCCTTCCTATCCACGCACCCCCCTACACCCCTTCCCCCAACATATATATATATACGGACACTTGATGAGTTTTGGCATGTTCTCTCCCTTTTTGTGATATGCCATGTCATTACTAGGCATTGTCTAGATTATTAATAAGGAACGGAAATGGTCTATTATTCTCTTTCATTTATTAGGAGTCCATGATCCTAAATCATGAAGTTAATTAGGCATGATTGGCATCTTTATGATATTAAACTTTATTACCAAAGAATGCACTTTGCCATTAGTTTAATATTATTTGTTAACCTGCAGGAGCTTATTTGAGTTTCACAGAAACAATTCAAGTGTCTTGGATAATGCAACCATGGTGCTTTGTTTCGCCATCACATCTAATAAGTTATAATGAAAGTATACAAAAGCAATTATAAAAAGCAGTATATAAAAATCAGTTTTTATTTGTGGATTTTATAGCTTGCTATGATGATGTCAACTCACCTCATCATGTGCAGGACTCAACTTATTCACCCTTTGTGTGTGTGTGTGTGTGGGGGGGGGATGTCTTAACTTCACAATCAAATATGGAGGAAGCAAAGACTCTTTCTACCTTGTCTTTCCATTTCTCCTACCTATAACTGCCTTCCCCCTGGCAGAGGGAGAGTATCTTTGTTTCATTAACCACCATTCAATTGACTGGACATTACGTACATGAAAACTCACTGACTGTTCAATTCTGAAGAATAGCATTGCCTTCAGTGGTTTAGAAAATATTGTCACGGAGCTGGAGATAAACTCTACATACTAAAATATATGAAAGGCTATGAAATTAAACTATTTCCTAAAAAAGACTGAGGTGACAAAATATATTTATAATAGTTACCTAATCAAGGTAATGTGGTCAGAGAGTATCCTGTGGTACTTTGAGACGCCGATTTTTGAGTAGGTCTCTCCCCATTGATATGTTGACCCAGTGCCAAGTTATAACTTGACAGATTTTACTTGAAACATTATCTTAATTACATATTGAATTGGAAATGGTTCTGAATAGAATTAATTCTTAAGAATGTGGAATAAAACTGGATCAGCATATTTTATTAGCTGAAGCAAATTTTCATTTAAGATTGTCACAAGCGTACATATTTTAGAGCTAATTGGTGGTAAGTATATTAGAGATGCTGCTGTTCTGAAAATATTTCTTAATATCAACTCAAATTTGTCTCTCTTCTAATAATTAGGCAACCTTCTTATGGAGCAATAAGTGACATGGACTTATTACTGCAGCTTCATTCTTTAAAATTCCAACAGAAAGTACGTTCATTATACTGTGCCAGTTCCAACATTCAGGAGTTAGCACTCTAGTGAACTGATAGATGGGCTAATAAACCCGATATGGTAAAACAAATATTTATAATAACACTCTTATTTTCTAGGTTTGATTCTGAATACAGCCTTTCTTTTTTATATTTTATTGAAAGTTTGCAGTAGAATAAAAAATAGTGTGCAGATTCAATGACCATTATGGAATTGAGAATTCTAATTTTCAAACGAGGGACCTTAAAAAACTCACATGTAAATTTATGGCTTTATTAAATCTGATGTCAAATGAAATTTGGGACAATTACAAGGAGAATAGGTTTATATTTCTAAGTTACTTCTAGTTATAAATTTCTAAAAGATAAATATAAACATGCTAAGAAATAAAGAAACACATTTTAGTGTTCATGATTCATATATAAGAATTTGTTTTGAGATTGTATTCACAAATTCCTAAAATTTGCTTTCTGTATTTAATAAAGATTCATTCTTTACATTTGAAAAGAAAAAGATATTATTACTTGGCATGTAAAATATACTTACAGCCCTAGAATTTTAGGATACAGAATTAAAACAATTAATAAACAAGTTAAATAATTATTTTTACTTACATAATTTTAACAAAAGAAGTATGTTCAAATAAGAAAATGGCATAAATGTTCTATGGAGAACTCAGGCATTAATGTTTGCCACAGAGCATGGTCTTAAAAAAGAAATAAAGAAGAAAGCTTTTGAGATGATTAAGACATTACTTCCAGTCTATGATAAGTTAGAAAAGTACAGAGAACATAATATTATGTCCAGTTTAGTGGGCTTAATAATCATTAATAGATTACTAATAAAATTGTGGTATCTTAAAACCATACCCAAGCTGAAGCAAGAATAAAAATCTCCTCTAAAATAGGCTTTTCTAAGTTAAATAACATTTCGGGGTATATATGTGTTGTTAGTAGAAATTCACTAAATAATCAGCATACCACTATCCCACATGGTTTGCCCAGAGCTGGATAAACAGTGACTCATACTGCAGACATGAGAACTTGCTATTTCTAAGACCAGCATGTAAGAAATCAATAGCTCTGGCATACCACATTTGAATGCTTGAGGTGGGAAGCCCAGGCTAAGAAGAGGTAAACTGTAGCTCTTTAGTGTGTATTATCTTTTCAATAAAATCCATTTTATCAAATTAAAAACATAGGAATCTCCCCGATCCAACTTAGTATGATACAATGAGAAATATAATTTAATTTTCTCAAAGGCTATATCATGTTTTTGAATGCTTTCCATTTCAATATTGTGTTTTCTTTTAAAATGAATTATTCAGATTATGTAAATGATTCTTGTGGCTCCCCAAAACTTAGCTAGCTAGAGCTTCCAATTTAAATAAAGTATCAATTAAATTAATGTATTACATTTCACAAAACAAATTTGCTGCAACAATGCTTAATTGAATCTACTCAGTAAGTAATGTAGTAATAGGGAATTAGTAAAAAGCAACCAACACACAAATATTTGTGCAATCCACTTGCCCCATCCAGGATTCTTAATAAAAGTAGCTATTATTACTAATCTTTGAGTCTCTTAGTTAGGAAAGCAGCTAATACACTCAATTGTTTACCAAAAGGTTGAAGGTGTGAGTCAATACAGAAACCTTCCAGAAGAAATATCTCTCAATTTATGTATACCAAATTAAAAAACAGAAAAAGCAATTTCACTGTAAGTGCAGAACTGTCCCTGTGGTTTCCAAGGCTGTCATAATTTAGGGGAGTAGAAAGCCCTTGTTTCTACTCAGGAGCAGCTGGTGTTTTCCAACTGCTGACCTTGCAGTTAACAGGACAACCAACGACGCCAATTCACCCGCTCCTTCCCCAAACCAGTCACTGAACACCTTCTGGAGCATCATTCTCCGCTGGCACTCGGGGTTGCTGAGATCCAGTGTGTATTGTATTGACTACTGTTTCGCTGCCCTCCTGGTAATATTTAGCATTATTTTTCTTACAGCAAAAGAAAGCAAAGTAGGAAAAATTCCAAGTCATCTTTTTTTTAAAACATTAATTCTAGGATATAAAAGGAAGAGGAAAATAAAGGCACTCTCTTTGGTCTTATTTGAAAGTGGGCTTTTTGTAAAGTTTTGCAAAGTATGTGTGCATGCTGATTCATACTGGATTAGGTGATTTAAGATCTACCCACAGGATGATGTTCCATTTTTCTGGAAGTAAAACTGGCTCAGCTTTAACACATTCTGAAGCACTCCCATTTATAACAGCAGCTATCCACCTTTTCCTAAATATGACAAGGTTCTAGTTAAGGAGAGGCGAATGCTGATGATCCTATTCTGATCTAATCTCACAGGTCTATGGCCATATACCATTATTCTCATTTTGAAGAGGAGGAACCTAATGCTCACATATTTCACCCTGCTAAGAGAAGTCTCAATTCCACTTAATTCTTTATCTAGTCCTTTATTGCTAGATCTACCTAAAAGAAAAAGAAAAAAGCTAAAATAAGACACAGTTAATGAAAGTTTCCCAAACACTCCATATTTCCATCCTTTCCCATATTTCTTCTATTAACTGATTTTTATTCTCTGCTGCTAAAAGCAAGTTCAATGTCTAACCACTCACTCAGCATTTAACTTCTAAGTGTATCTAATGTGGTAAAGCTATTCTTGAATTGACCTTAAAATATCTACAATATTAGGGTGCTTTCCTAAATGTCTGAAATTGTGAATGAAATAAAGTCACCAAAGCATTTTCAATGTAATTTAGGGGCATTCACGTAGTCATATGTGTGAAGGTCCCAGAGAGCGGAATCCACAAATAGCAGCATCTGTCATGTCCACTGAGAATTTTGGCCAAAGCTTCTAAAGACCTTTGCTCTCCTTTCAGATCCAGAGATCCTTTACTCTCTTGCATTCTTGAAATAGAATTTCCATGAACAAAGCATCACATCTAATATCATTTTAAGAAGAATATGTCTACTTTTATTTTAAAAAGAGATTATACTTCTATTTATTTAAAAATTCACTTATGAGGCCACATAAAAATAAGAAATATATCAATGACTCAGAAGTAGTCATGTAAAGGCATGAAAGCAGTATATCTATTTTAATTCTACAATTGCAAGTAATTACACTGGTAATCTTCACTGAATGAAAAACTAATTTACAACACTCTATAAAAATGAAAGTACCTATGATTGTCAGATAAATCTTACTTACTTGTTCAAATTCATTCTTTTGAAATTCTTCGAAACCAAAGATGTCCAATATTCCAATAGTCAATGTCTGGGTGCTTCAAAACAATGAAATAAAAAATAATGAGTGACATGCTCAATGTTCTTACATGATCCCCGGTTTACTGCACTGCAGGTCACTAAAGCCTGGTCACTTAATGAGTACAACTCTGAAAATTAGCAAACAAAAATACCAACCAACCAACACCCCCCCCCCCAAATGGTGACTGCTTTGCTTTTCACACAGCTCGATCAATTGATCTCTAACTTGCTAATGGAGGGGTGGTGCAGCGTCTGCATCTCTGAGTCGGTTCTTGTGCCCGGCAACTCAGATTGGCTTGCTTCTTCAAAAAGAACCTGAGATGACATTACAAGTGGATCATACCAGTCAATATTTGTATCTTTCTTGGTAATGGAAACTGTAAGACTAGCAATTTCATCACTCCATCTGAGCTCAGTAAATATTGTATCATAATTAAGTCACATGCTTGTTTTGTGAAATATATTTTAGTCACTTCAAACATTATAATCTTTACAAATGCTTATAAAGGAAGGAAATGAAACATTTGGGGAAACTGAACTACTTGTCTCTTTTATTTTCCAATGGAGATATGATCATTTGCATTAGACTTTACTACAAGATTGCTGTGAGCAAGTGGATTTGCTTTTGACATCTGAGGATGAAAACCACAGACCTCTAGCTCCACATGGTGATTGAGGTATTGTGTAAAAAAAAATCCTTAGTGCAATAGTCCTAAGAACTCGGGGGGGGGGGAGTTGGCGGCGGGGTGTGAGGGGCAGGAGGGGTAAGGCAGCCATAATAGGAAAGAATGTGCAAAGGGTTATGATTGGGAAGAATGCTTAGAGACTGTTCTATGTATAGAAAACTCCCAATGTCATTGTGAATGACAGGGAGTGAGGAGTGGAGACCAAAAGTCCATCTGCAGGCAACTGAACATCCCCTTACAGAAGGGTCGTGGGGAGGAGATGAGCCAGTATAGCACCGATGAAACATTCAACTTTCCTCTAGTTCTTTTATATTTTCTCTCCTCCCCCTCCCCCACCCAACTATCATGTTCCAACTTCTACCTTACAAATCTGGCTAGACCAGAGGATGTACACTGGTACAAATACGAGCTACAAACACAGGGTATCCAGGACAAATGACCTCTCAGGACCAGTGGTGAGAGTAGTGAGACTGAGAGGGTGGAGGAGGAAAGGGGAGTTCCCTGGGGGACTGACAACAGAAAAATGAATGACGAGAGATAGCAGACAGTGTAAGACTAAAGTGACCAGATGTCCCGCTTTTTTTTTTAACAATGTAACAACGTCCCGCGGTGTTTTAAAATTAAAATAAATATATTACAATAATATTTTTGCATTCTATGAAAATTTTTGTTGCTGCATATAGACCAAATTTTAAATGAAGAGCCCCCCCCCCGCGCCCGCCCCCGTTCAATGATGTCCTGTTTAAAATCTGGTAAGGCATGACTAAATAATAATAATTTGTAAACTATCAAGGGTTCGTGAGGGAAGGGGGGCAGAGAGGAAAGGGAAAAGTGAGGAGCTGATACAAAGGGCTCAAGTAGAATACAAATGTTTTGAAAATGAGGATGACAACAAATGTACAAATGTACTTGAGACAATGAATGTATGTGTGTATTGCAATGAGTTGTACGATCCCTCAATAAAGTGATTCAAAAGAAAAAGAAAAGTCCCAGATGAGAGAGCATTTTTAAAATGTTGTCCACCAGAAAGCTATGCTCCTTTCCTTGTCCATGTATCCTGCTGTTAAACAAATAAAAAACCCCAAAGCCAAATCCATTGACACTGAGTTGATTTCAACCCATAACTACCACGTGTAGGCTTTCCAGGCTGTACGGACCAAGGGAGCAGATACCTTCATCTTTCGCCTGGTTGTTAGATGTAGAGGTTAGGTAAAGAAAGCACTAGGAATAATAGCTGGTATATAATTCTCCAATAAGTAGTTAGTGTGTTTTATTTTAACACTTGTTTTGTGGAACCCACATATAACTGAAGAGTGTGGTTCATAGAAGGACGATAAATAAGTAATCCCCCCAAGCGCAGCCCATTGTCATCACATTAATTCCGACACTAGCACACAGAAGGAACATTTCCCACACGGTTTTGAAAGCTGCCATCTTTATGGAAACAGACCGCCACTGCTTTCTCCTGCAGAGAAATCTGTGTGCTCAAACTGCTGACCTTTTGGTTAACAACTGAGTGCTTAACCACTGTGCCATTTAGATGAAAATGTCAATAGTACTGAAATGACAAATATCTTAAAGTAGGCTAAGATATATATCTCATAGGATGTGTCCTGTATTTCAATGATGGGGAAGGACATTTAAAAATACTTGTGACACAGTGCTCAATAAACCACTCTAGTTTTTAATCCTCATCACTGTATTTTTTTATATAGCCATGCCAATAACTACAATTTTTCCTTGACAGATACACTCTTCTTACTCTTCAGTTCCTGTAAAGATTGAGGCTCAGAGATTCCGAGGAACAGTTCTACACAGTTCTATATCAGGTTGGGACAAATCAGACTGAACTGGATGGCAAGGGGGTTGGTTCAACAATGACATCAGTGGAGGAGAGGGACCAGGGAGTACTGCAGGCAGGAATGAAGCTGGTGTTTGCACAACGTGATCCAGATGAGAGGGAGCCTGAGTACTGTCCACTACGTGCTCTGGTCACCATCCCTCTTTGGCCCAACTTGCCGCAAACTGCAAACTATTTCCTTAATTTCTGGAATATTTTCAGACAACAATAAGCTTTACACACACTCACATAATAAAGAATAAAAGGTCAGCACTCTCAAATTTATGTGCAATCTTGGTATCACAACCCTCTATTTCAAGTTCCCATCATAGACTGGGAATCTTCTAACATCCCTTAGATTTTGATAAGCTTAGGAATAGTCAGAGTCAGCCTCACAATAAGCACACCTTGCCAATTTAAACAACAAGAAAGAGGAGGTAAATCAGCTGACAGATAATTGGCAAGTAGCTCCTATGAATTACTTTGTGGCCTCCCAAAGGATATATTCCTATGAATTCTACCTCATTTGGAAATAGGGTGTTTGTGGATGTATTTATAACTAAGGCTATCAATGAGGTTAGAGGGAAGTACAAAGAGACAAAAGGGAAAGATGGCCACATGAAGAGAATGGGGAGAGAAGAATGGCAGTGCCATGAGCCTCAGAACATCAAGGACCACTGCTCAGCACCGGAAGGCAAGAGGGAGGCATCAGAGAGAGTTTCCTCCAGATGCTCAGATGCTCAAAAGTAACTAAAACCATGCCATCCCCTGGCACTGCCGAGAAACTGCTGCTTGCTCATTGGCTCCCTGCAAGACAGAGGAGAGAGTAGAACTGCTCTTTATGGATTTCTGAGGCTGTCATCTCCATGGGAGCAGATAACTGCTTCCTTCTGCCAGAGAATGGCGGGAGAATTTGAATGACAGATCTTGAGATAAGCAGCCCAATACATGACCCACTGTGTCGCCAGGGTTGTTACAATACACCCTGTCAAACACACACACACACACACACGTAATTATTCCCATTGAACTGGTTCTCATTGATAGTGACCTCACAGGGAAGGCTAGAACTGTCCTCATGGGTTTCCCATTTCAATGGGAGTCATGGCCGGTGGGCATGACTACTGACATCAAGGCTAGGCATAACCTCGACACCAGTTGGACACAGCCCGACACTTTCAGCAATTTCTCATCATTAACTTTTAGATCAATGCAGCTGGTCCCTGGGGCAAATATGTCTGGACAAGATTGCTGAAGACTTGCATGCTTTCATATTTTATTCTTAACCAGTCTGAAGTTCCACTAGTCTATGATCCCAAAAGGCTGACTCAGGGCTGACTCAAAATAAGGGTTATGTGCTAAACAGAATTCAACTGCCTTCTAACCTGGCCAAAGTACTTCCATAACTCACTGAGAACCACATCTGAATCCTCAACACCACTACACTTCCCTGCCCAAACAAAACGTAATAATGCATGATCTGAGTTAGATATTCGCTTCGCTTTATTTCCCCAAACCACCATGCAAGAAAGCAAGCTCAATATGGACAACTACCAGGGCATTTAACAATTTGTCTACTATCAAAGATGTTGCATTTTACTAATAGCCTAATGCCAATCAGGACACTTTCCTGAGTGTCAAGAGAACTCACGGGTGAATTCCAATGCAGAATTGGAACTGAAACAGACCATCCCATCAATACGTTAATTCTACCTATTGGATTGACATCCGCTTGACCAGAGGACTGCTCACCACACCTCCTTGCCAGAAATTGTAGTCAAGGTATCAATAAAAGAATGATAGTCTTGCTGACGGTTCCAGCTGATGGACATTTTGCTGCCTAAAAGTTTTCCTAACTGCCCTGCTATGGTTGCTATTGTAACCACAGACACACATTTCATTCGATCATAAATGACGAAATAAAGTTCTTTAAAAAGTAAATGGAATGAGATATCAGGCTTCAAGAACTCAAAAGCATAACTTTGCATGCTCACTTTACTGATATGATCCCTGAGGACAAATGTGTGCATATGCAAATGTGGTGAAGAAAGCTGATGGTGCCCGGCTTCCAAAATATATAGCGTCTGGGGACTTAAAGGCTTGAGTAAACAAGTGGCCATTCAGCTCAGAAGCAATAAAGCCCACCAGCACACCAGCCTGTGTGATCATGAGGTGGTGAAGGGATCTGGTGTCAGGCATCAGTAAACTAAAATTATATTATTATTAATGAGGGGAAGTACAGATTGGGGACCCAAAGCCCATCAATAGGTGAGGTGACATCTTTTGCAGAGGGATTACAAGGAGGAGATGAGT
>PVJH01008994.1:0-81765 GCA_004026705.1 Nesogale talazaci
GCAGCCTGCAGCTGCCGTGGGCTTTGTGTGCACTCTGGCTGCGGAGCTGGCGAGGGGGGAGGGCTCGGACTCCAGCTCCGATCCATGGGATTACAGCCACAGCAGCGGGGCATATAGGATTGCTTTTCCTGATCTTCCTGGTAAGTGTTTTCCGTATTCTACCTTTTGATTGTCCCACAAAGTTTGCTCGGTTACTTTTCTAGAAAGAAATGACTTCGTGCCGAGAGGCATACAAATACGAACCTTTGCTCTGCCACCAGCACAAGCAGTATCTGTGCGGGCAAATGAGAAAGGAAAAATTTGAAATATGTATGTATGTATCCACACATACATACATTTGTACATATGTACAAATATGTATCTACTTCGTATATATACACACCATATATATACTCAAACGCAAGAAATGTCTTAAAATCTTTCATAAAAAAATGTTCGCCTATGTTCTGCCTTAAATAGCTACGGTTTGGAAAAGAGCATCCTATGATAAACTAAAATAAACACATTGGAAAGTTACATGGTAAATATGAGAGAGTTTCAGGCAAAATGTTCACAGATAGGAAAGAGATAGCTGTGTGTCGTGTGTGTGTGTGTGTGGTATGATCACCAATTGCTGTTTTTACAACTGTGAAAGAAAATCAATAACCCCTCAGTTCATGAGTACGCAGTATATAAAAAGCATACATCTTGCTCGCCGTCAGCGGAGCTGCTCCTGCAGACTTGCTTACCTATGCTAAAGGATTAAGAGCTACACCTAGATTTTAAAACTTGCACTGCTGTCCTGCTGGAGCTGCTACAAAAATTCCAGGCTCGCAAATCGGGACTAGCGAGTGTAACCGGGAGGTGGGGAGCCTCTTCGAAACCATATTCCCTCTCCAGCAGAACGCCTAAACCCATTGCTTGGAAGAGTGTCGTATGTGACCAGCATAATAATTGGCAAAGTCTACTCAGAAAAACTGACAAAGCGGAGCCTGGAAGCTATGCCCGATGTAATGCAGCAATTTGGGGGTGGGGGTAGGGGAGGAGATAAAAAGAGTGAAGACTAGAGCCCTCATCAAGTGAGAAATGCAAAGTATGCATTCACTGCAATTTATATTAGGAAAAGAATTTAATCGGAATAAAGAAAAGAGCTTTCAAAAAGTACTTAAATGTGTCTTCTCAAAAATGTTTTCACAGTGACTGAAATCTGAGACAAAATGGTTGGCAAAGAGTGCAACAGGCCTGTGGTGTTTTTTAAGTTATTTTATTAGAATTAAAAATAAGATGAAACCCTTTTTCAAAGATGCTGTCAATTGTGGACTCACATTTTCTTCATGGTTTAAACAAATAGCATTTTTTAAAATGTTCTTAATGCATCTGTTTGAAAATGCGCACACACACACACATATATATATATCATTAGTCAAAGTTAAATATAAATAAAACCACTGGAAAAGTGCTTCAGCTACAGCAGTGTTGTTCACTTGTCCAAACAGTATAAGACTATCCTAGGCGGTGTAAACATAAAGAATGAATTTGTCTGTTTGCAGGTAGAATCACTTATGCCTACCATGATGATTGATACACATCTCCGTCATGAATAAAGAATGAATTTTTCTTTTTAAGTACCACAATAATATTAATATGTCTATTAATACTACTAATAGTAGATTGAAATATAGATATGCCAATTAGTTTGCAAGTAAACTGCATGCATGTATATATATATATACATATACACAAACACAGACATATATTTAGAAGCCTATTTAGCTTGGAAAATCACAGGCTTTTAAAATATAGAATAGTGCCTAAACACATTTAAGTTCAAGAATCAGCAATGCTGTTAGTGAATGAACAAACACAAGAAACCCAATAATATTATGTTCCTGGATTACTACCTATCAGTTATTAACTGAGGTTTTCATTCCTCTTACCCACTCCCTTTTAAAAAATCAATTATGGTTAGGCTCAAAATGCCCAATTAAATCCTTCATAAACATTAACATTTGTGAACTACATAATTGGGCAGCAAATAAAGTTTTTACAAAGAGAAACAACAACACGAGAATATTTGTCATAACCAAATGTGGCAGCAAAATAAAAGGTGTGTTTCTTTTGCTTTCTTCAAATGTTAATTAAGGAGCTTCCAATTCTATCAAAACTTTTCAGAGCTAAATGAAGCGGTGTGAAATACATTTGGTTGAAATCTTGTGGCTGTCAGACTTCGTTAGCAAGCTATTAATTATCTTTACCCCAGCTTCTTCGCTAGACTATCTTGCCCAATCAAATAGAAACTCCAATTATGCTCAGCATCTCCTGCCTAGGGACACAAAACTCTAATGAACACTCCATCTCTCCAGAAGAAAAATACAATTATCAGCTTCAAACATGCAAGTGCACTGTAGAGAGATTTGCTGGGGCTTTTCTTGGCCACATACCCGAAAGCTCCCTCCTTTTTATGGTTAATTTTAAACAATCTGAAACTCTACAAAGGTCTACAGCAGAGAACTAGTCCTGCTGCACAAATGTTTCTTTCCCTCCCTTTCTCTCTTTCTCTTTCGTTCTCTCTCTCTCTCTCTCTCTCTCTCTCTCTCTTCTTGTTTCTTAAATGCCAGTGTTCATATCTGAACACCAACATTTAAATATTTAAATCTGGTCAATTAAAAGATATTTGGCTTAGAGTTGCCATTCCCATTGATCCTAACTTTCCCTCCACCTTTTTAGGTGGGTGGGCCGCATGACAAAGAATGTGAATCATTATAAGATCCAGGGCTAACTTAAGTATTACAATAAAAATCTTAAAATATTATTCAAACCAGTTTATTTTAAAAGGCATAATAAAATACTGTTTCAAAGTCACATGAAGGTTTTCATAAGTGAAGTTAACAAATAAGATGGGATGCATTTTTCAAAAGCCCAAATTTCTTCCCCTTCCCCCTCCTACTCCACCACTTCCCCACCATGCCCTCACCCTCCCACCTTTGCCCCAGAGGCCCTCACTGTTCTTCTCAACGGGAGGCTTTGTTGTAATTAAACCAAAGAAAAACTGGCCAGCAGCAGCCTATGTCCAATTTGCTGCTCCTGAAAGCAGCATTCTGGTAGAGTACCACCCTCCAGTGGGCAAACACGCTACAATTTATTTCTCAACAACATAAATCTTCAAAACGGAATTTTTCTTTTGGAGCATAAAAAGAGATATACCTTGGCTCCTTCATACATTTCACCATTTCGAAAATTTACTAAATTTCAACACACAGCTTTCTAACATAAAGATTGGTTTTAAATTCTGCCAAAACAAAAACCAAAACCTAACTTTTCATCCTCTTTGAGTACCCAAATAAGTCTGTATGCTTAATAATTTTTTCTGTTGTAAAAGTCTGGTCATATGTCATACTAAGAAACATTGGTACAGAAAGCCATTTTTATATTGCATGTAAGAGCAGTTTCTAGAATTCTAATTTGCCTACTGACAAATACTGAGAGATACATATTTTAAGTAGAAAAGAATGGAATCTAATTTAAGCAATAGCTAAGCTCGATTTGTTTTGCATATGCATGATCTCTTTCCTAGCCTCAAACTCATGTGTCAGGAGTATATTAAAAAAAAAAAAAAAACTCTTTAAAGAAGAGAAAGAAATTGCTCTCACTTGATGAGACAATGACAGCTTTTGTTCTTTATTCCTTCACTTTACCTGTGCACAAGTTACCTTGGCAACTTTGAAAAGAAAATCTGGACTACATTTGACTAAATATCATTTTTAAAATGCAATATTAGTCTCTCGATTGATCAGTTTATGTGTTGTTGATTTTGTTCTTCATATGCTTAAAATCTATAACACTGTGACACAAAAAAGAAATCAACAATGTTTTATGCAATTAGCACATTGCTTGGCCAAACAGTGGATCTGCAATATATGGAAAAGTCAGTAGGAGAAATTTAAATAACCTCCACAAAATTGAATTCAATGGTATAAAAAAAATTAAGGAGTCAATTTCACAAAGGGAAAATGTGACTTATCAGATATAAGCATGGTTTTAATTGCAAATTGCTCAAAAATCAGCACAGATTTCTAAAAATGCTACTTCTCAAATTTGCCATCCCTTAAATTAATACCTTGTTCATTATTTTTAAAGTTTGACTTCAATGTCATGAATGAAAATGACATTCACTATGGTGAAAGATGAAAGATACCACATCAGCTTGCCTGTTCATTCAAAGGATGCTCGATTTCATTTTATAAGCCAAAATAAATGAAGCCAAATTATATTCATTTTTCACAAACTTATTGGGGCAAAAAAATAACACAAGTAGAGAAAGGAAAAGTCTTTATTTTCTATTTTGCATAAATGAAACACAACCTTCTTGAGGCTAGAGCACAGACTGGAAAAACAAATATGAAAAGGCACACTTGCTTCTCTGCTTCTCAGCGAACCCTTCAGACTTCATGACTCTCAAGAGGAGAGTTAGAGGTCCTTCTGCTTGCCTGGCATTAAACAAAAGGATTGGAACTTTCCTGAAATCTGATGATCGTGGAAAATTTAACTACCAGACAGCCTGCTTAGAAAGCATTTCGCTGTCACTATCAACTAGTCTGATGGACTCCAGTTTTCCTGTTTAATCATACATGTAGTTTAGGTAGATATCATTTGTTCTTGCAGAGATTTAGCATTCGCAGGTCGATCATTTTGTTGAGTTTTCTGGCTGCAATTTAGGACTTCATAAATAAATAAATCCCTAGACTATGGTAGCATAAGTTCCAATTTACCTAGATAAATTTGAAAACTTGGGTAAATTGCATAAGGCTTCTGTTTTATCAACCTCAAGATTTTACATAAAATAATCATTTAATTGACTTAGATGGGAAGTTCTGCATGTCATTCTACCTCATGGTTTAACATTTTAAATCATTTCCAGCACTAAGAAATGATTGTATGAGGAAAGTCATTGAACATAAACAACAAAAATCTCAAAATTGCATATTAATGTTAAGATTAAAAAATTAGTGAGTCTTAAGCCAAATAAAAACCAGTTTAAATCATGGATGGTAAATAAAGGATTTGGAAATTTGGCAAACATTAGCATTTCTTAACTTTCTAAGCTAAGAGATACTGCCAAACATGAGAAAAATCATCCTCCTGTAAACATTCCCATCTCAAAATTTTTGTAGTAAAATATGAGGGATCATATAAATATGCTGATTGCCTTAAATTCTTGATTTTATTGTAGCATCAGTTTTCCATTTAGATATAATTTCTTAAATTATTTCAGTTTTCTTAAAGTATATCTAAATGAAAGATATTATCTTTAAATTTGTCTCAGGTAAACTATGGAAATAAATTAGAGACTTGATGATTGCATTATAAATGTAAAAATATTTCTATAAAAGAAAATTAATAGAAGGAGCTCTATTAAAACTTTGATTTAAGTGTAAGGTGAATATGTTTTTCTTCCTTTTGCTATCATTTAAAATACAAACTTAAGTAAAATTTCTAATAAAAAACATTTCATGCATTCCATTAAATAACCAGGGATCCATTTATATTTCTCGAAAAGAAGATAAGAGTCTTTTTTGTTAGAAGTCATGGCGTCTTTCAAACCCATGCAGACATAAAGGCCCTGATTTTCACATTGTGGAAACCTGGCCACAGTGTCCATGCCAGTGGGAGTCATTTTTCTTTTCATCATTCCCTCTCAACAACAATGTCTGTGTCCTCTTGACAGTATAGAGTCTGCTCAGAGAGGGAGAAGTCTAAGAATGGCTTATTTTCTGTGGACAGATCATCATAGTCTTAACATGCCACAAGCAAAAAAGCAAAGAAAATGCTTTGCACTATAGTTTCAACTTTAAAAGGGAAGACTATCAAGCACAATGAAGCAAATATTGAACTGTTTTGAGCTTAATAAAGGGGAAAAGACATGTGAGAGAATCTATAAAATGAAACCCTCATTCCTAAAACAATATCCTTCTTGCCAAAGAAATCTGCTTTTATATTTTGCCTTTCTTTGATGCATAGAAATTGCCATTTTTCAAGAATGTAAGAGGGTATAGCTACCTATTGACACCACATTTTCACCACTATTAATGATAAATGTTTGCTTAGCAGCTGAGGAAGAAGCTTCATAGATATAAAACAGGAAACTCTAAAAAAATTAATCTATCTTCTTTTTCAAATTAATTTAGACATTTTTTCCCTCTTTCTCTGGGTTAGAACTGTGAAGACCAATACATATTCATAGAGTCAAATTTGGTGAAATATTTATAGTTCAGATGGAAGGTAGGTGGCAGTCATATTATCTTTCTGGGAACAGTATATTTATATATGAGTATATTCTGGTATATTATCTTTCTGATAATTTTATAGGCATCACCTTTCCTAGTCTGATCTGACTGGGGCATAATCAGTGATTTTAAATCCCATGTCAGCTTGGAATTACTGGAACATGACATGTGCTTTGCTATTGGTAACATTTTAAACAGATTCTCAGTTATTAATTTCATAATGGAAATAACTTCGTAATTATAATATCAGCAGCTTAGTTGTTCCATTTCACAGACTGAGAAAGCAAAGTTTACAAAACATATATATACTAGTAATGAAGGATGCTCTACAGGCATGAAAGTAACACCTCACATTAAATGATATATTATTTAAGCCTTCCTCTGGGTCCTTTGCTTATTCACCAGAGACTGCTTGATCCATCTGCTAATTGCCCTTTTTGTTTTAAGATGTCAAAATAATCAATTAAATGTACTTTGTTTGTTTGTTTGTTTCATTCTGTTAATGCAGCTAACCTAAGTGTATGCATTGGTATCTAGTGGTAATCTAGAAGAAACTAAATTTTTAAAGAGAATCCCAAAAGCAAATTTTGACCTCATTTAACATACACTTTCAGCAGAGTATTGGAATTCTGGAACAGATGCTATCCTTGTTGGATGCTAGGTAATTACTGGGCGAGAAGCAAATTGCTGCTACTTTAGTACTTAATTTTAGGATCAAATATTTCCTGAAACCCAAACGTTCCCTGTATATAGAAAGCATTGAGTGGGAGATATTGCAAAACAGATGCTGCTCCGAGCACCCTCTTCCAAGCCTTCCAGGCATTCTTTATGTTTATGAAATAATGGTCAAAGAAGTCATCATTAAAATCAACTGATTTCTTTAGTCAAGTCATATCTTTCAGAAATAAAAAATAAACTGGAGCGCTCCTATTTGAACCTACAAAGACATGCGCTCTGAGGTTTCGATAGTCTTTCCTCACGGTCATTACCAGGAGGTGGAGTGAAACAGCTTCCTTTTTGCTCCAAATCTCGATTGTTCACATTCAATTTGCTAAGAAAAAATTTAAGGGCGTATTCCCCTGACAAGTGAAGAATGACTTGATGGTTTATGCCAGCTTTGGGGCTCCCTACTAGTCCTCAGAAACCCCCTGAAGAAGGAAGGCAATGGTGCCCATCTTCTGCAATTGGAAAAATGGAGGCAGGCTGGTAGAATTAGACAGAGCACAGAAAATCAAAAGAAATGCTTGTAAAGTAAACTGTTTCTAACTTCTTAAGTTGTAGAATACATGATTTGGTAAAGCCTTCTTCCTCAATGTTCTAACAATTACTGTTATATTCCAGTAAAAACCCTTTTTCATGCATCTGCTTCTCTCTTTGAAATAGACTTATTTTGTTATTCTTAGTTGGTCTAAGTTTTTTTTTTTGGAAACATTTGGTCATTTATAAGGTTCAAAGTGAACTTTCAAAAGTTGAAATCTGTAAAAGTGTCTTACTACCTCTTGAATGAATCTTCGCTTCTTTTTGAATTCAGAATTAACCCTGGCAGTGAATAAATATACAAATTTATTGCTTGGTACAATTCCAACTTTGGATCATATTTATTCATATAGTAAAATGTAAAACATAAAAATAAATAGGCCAGCCTATATGTTTCCACCAACTATAATGAAAATATATATTGCTTTAAAAAAGAATTGAAATTAAATCTGTAGAGAAAAATTCTCTACTATTAAAGTTAATTATTAATAGTTCATTAAAACTTTTTTTACTTTCACAGGAGGTTTTCAAACCCTGTCTATATTAAGGAAGAGAAGAAACATAGAAGAAATCTAGTGGATCTTGTTTGTTTTTTCATGAAGAATACCTGCATTCAGTTTTCTTTGACATCTTAAAAAGGACTACCCATTCTTGTATAACGTGACCACTGCACTAGAGGTTCTGACAAAGCAGCAAGAAGCAAAAGCTGGAAATAGCAATTTCATAGCAGGTAATCTTACCTCAGAATGTAGCTACTGTACAGAGTTTTTACTTGATAATCGTGGATGGGAATAAATGTGGGGGGTTGCCAGAAAAGCATACTACTGACCAAGCCTTAGCATTATGACTGGTTTTCTTCATGTGGAGCTGAAGTTACTATCTTTGACCATACTGCGCAGATGAGCCAATAAGATTTTCAAAGAGGGCAATTTCCACTCAGGAAATTAAGCTACAAAAAAGAACCTTCACCCAGAAACTCTTATCAGAAAGAAGAAAATAAAACAAAATAGGAAGCTATGTGCCCTACATAGGAACAGGAAGCCGAATTGATTCCAGCCCCCACTTGAATGAGCTTGCCCACCCTGCTGAACTGCAATGGGAGTGTCCATTGGCAACAGTGACCCTGAGCTGGAGGTGTGTGCAGCATAAGACTACTTGAAAAGCAGTGAAGAGTATTTCCAAGAGTGTATAAGCCCCAGCCCCTCACCAGGAAAATAATACATGTGCATTGGATTTTCACCCACGCAAAATTTACTACATCTTTCAACAAGGTAGGAAAGATATTGAAGTATTTTATTTCCATGCCTGAAATCATAAAGGTGAATTAATACTTAAAAGTGCCCAAAAGATCATTTACACAATAGCTCAGCATAAATCTATAAGGCTCCCGCCATGAGGAAGCTGAATCCAGTTCCAGCTTTAGACCATGAAGAATCATAAATGCATTATTGAAAACATGTGTTATAAGATGGAATATAAAAATTGCATGGCAAAAGAAATTGCATGGCTAAAGTTCTTCTGCCATGTAGTGTGAGTATATTTTATAAAAATCAGGGAAAGGAGAAATATGATAATCAAATGAAATTTTCCACACAGATTTGCTGAATGTATTAGTTGCATAATTCTTTCCCTAGGCAGATGAAAATAAGATTTTAAAATAATTTTCTCCCTAGAAATATACTTATAAATCTGTTTAATATTAACAATAAAAGAAAAGGAATAGTATTAATAATCAGTACTAATGGCTGCCTTTACTGGGATCCAGAATCTCAAAAAGTGTGTCATGAGTTCCAAACGACAGTTAGTAGACCATATTTTATTACATACTTCAATATCTGTATTTCCCTTTACCTGACAAAAGACTAATTATCCTGTTTAAATATAACAAATCATATTCCTATGACTGCAAATGCCTTTCAAATATAAAGAAAATTTAGAGATTAAATTTGCTTAGTCAGTGGTTGACTACAACCTTGACATGAGATATAATTAAAATGCTTTAGCATACTCAAACAGAAATTGTAATAAATGGTTCCAAATCAAATGGATTGTGGCCATGACACTTCTTACCGGATGTGCCAGAAACATATGAAGTAATGAACTGAGATGATTGCATTCATTGTTAGCCCCTAGCATACCCTAAATAACCAAAATTAAAAAGAAACTCAGAAATTTTTCCTTGATTAGAGATACATGATTGTCGTTCCTGTGGCTGTTTTACCTATTTTCAATATCCTAGTCTGATGATTTTTTTGTTTTTTTGTCTCTTTCCATGTGCTCTATTGCTGAACTCAGAAGTAACAGAAGCTACCAAGCTTGGACAAAGAGCTCACCAGTGCAGACCATGATCAACACCGCCTGGAGCATCTTCCTAATGGGGACTAAAATCGGGCTGTTCCTTCAGATGGCACCTCCCTCCGTGCTGGCTAAGTCCTGCCCCTCCGTGTGCCGCTGTGATGCAGGCTTCATTTACTGTAACGATCGCTTTCTGACATCCATCCCGACTGGAATACCAGAGGATGCTACAACTCTCTACCTTCAGAACAACCAAATAAATAATGCCGGGATTCCCTCCGATTTGAAAAACTTGCAGAAAGTAGAAAGAATATACCTATATCACAACAGTTTAGACGAATTTCCTATCAATCTTCCAAAGTACGTGAAAGAGCTACATTTGCAAGAAAATAACATACGGACTATCACTTATGATTCCCTTTCAAAAATTCCATATCTGGAAGAATTGCATTTAGACGATAACTCTGTCTCTGCTGTCAGCATTGAAGAGGGGGCATTCCGAGACAGCAACTATCTCCGACTGCTTTTCCTGTCCCGTAACCACCTTAGCACAATCCCCTGGGGTTTGCCCAGGACAATAGAAGAGCTACGCTTGGATGATAATCGTATCTCCACTATTTCATCATCATCTCTTCAAGGCCTTACAAGCCTTAAACGTTTGGTTTTAGATGGAAACCTGTTGAACAACCACGGCTTGGGTAACAAAGTTTTCTCCAACCTGGTCAACTTAACAGAATTGTCACTTGTGCGAAATTCCCTGACAGCTGCGCCTGTAAACCTGCCAGGTACAAACCTGAGAAAGCTTTATCTTCAAGATAATCACATCAATCGGGTGCCCTCAAATGCTTTTTCTTATCTAAGGCAGCTCTATCGGCTTGATATGTCCAACAATAATCTAAGCAATTTGCCTCAGGGTATCTTTGATGATTTGGACAATATAACCCAACTCATTCTTCGCAACAATCCCTGGTATTGTGGATGCAAGATGAAATGGGTACGGGACTGGCTACAGTCACTACCTGTGAAGGTCAACGTGCGTGGGCTCATGTGTCAGGCTCCAGAAAAAGTCCGAGGGATGGCTATCAAGGACCTGAACACAGAACTGTTTGATTGTAAAGACAGTGAGGATGCAAGCACCATTCCGATGATCACTGTAATGCCCAACACAGGGAATCCTGCTCAAGGACAGTGGCCAGCACCAGTGACCAAACAGCCAGACATGAAGACCACCAAGATCATTAAAGATCAGCGAACCACAGGGAGTCCAGCAAGAAAAACACTTACAATTACTGTGAAATCTGTCACCTCTGAGACAATTCATATTTCTTGGAAACTTATCCTACCCATGACTGCATTAAGACTCAGCTGGCTCAAACTGGGTCACAGCCCAGCTTTTGGATCTATAACAGAAACCATTGTAACAGGGGATCGCAGTGAATATTTGATCACAGCCCTGGAGCCTGATTTACCCTACCGAATATGCATGGTTCCCATGGAAACCAGTAACCTCTACCTATTTGATGAAACTCCCGTTTGCATTGAGGCAGAAACTGCGCCCCTTCGAATGTATAACCCTACAACCACCCTCAATCGAGAGCAAGAAAAAGAACCTTACAAAAACCCCAATTTACCTTTGGCTGCCATCATTGGGGGGGCAGTGGCCCTGGTGACTCTTGCCTTACTTGCTTTGGTCTGCTGGTACGTTCATAGGAATGGCTCCCTTTTCTCAAGGAACTGTGCATACAGCAAAGGGAGGAGGAGAAAGGACGACTATGCAGAAGCTGGCACCAAGAAAGACAACTCTATCCTGGAAATCAGGGAGACTTCTTTTCAGATGTTGCCAATAAGCAATGAACCGATTTCAAAAGAGGAGTTTGTAATACATACCATATTTCCTCCTAATGGGATGAATCTGTACAAAAACAACCACAGCGAAAGCAGTAGCAACCGGAGCTACAGAGACAGTGGTATTCCAGACTCGGATCACTCACACTCATGATGCTCAAGCGCTTCATGGCAGACTGTTAGTTTTTATAAACCTGAGGGAGGGAGATGGTGGTAGGATCCCTGCAACACTGCAAAACACTGGTAAAAGAGACTGAAAAAAAAAAAGCAATGTACTGTACATTTGCCATATAATTTATATTTAAGAACTTTTTATTAAAAGTTTCAAATTTCAGGTTACTGCTGCGATTGTAGTAGTGGAGACACCTGAACTCAATTATATATTTTAGTATTTTTTAGTAATTTGTACTGTATTTTCCTTGCAAATATTGAGGTTACAGACTATTTACTTTTGTGTTCTACTGAGTAAGAAGACTTGTTGACTGTGAAAGTGAATTTTCTTGCTGTGTTGAACAATCAGGACTGCGTTCACTTGAGATCCTTGTAGTATAAGCACAGGCCATTTTTCACTTTGGTATTAATAAAGTGTAAAAACAAAAACAAAATAATAAAACAGCTGAATGAATTAAATTAAATTTCAAAAATAGTTATAAAATATTATTCAAATGATTAAATTTGTATTATCCCAGTGGTATTCAAGAAATCAAACTATGTGAAGTAATGGGCAATAATATCAAACTTGCTGCATCTCTCCACTTTTGTTTTAAGCAAATTAAAAATCCTTAAAAAGTAAGCATATCTTCTGAATTGACGATATCAGTTGGCATCAAAGGAAGAGGAAGTCTGTTGTTAAGAATCAGTGTTAAGAAAACTTTGAGAATGAAGGACTTCACAAGACAATAAGCAAGCGTCCAAGTTCAGGAGAAAAACATATGCCCGGGAAACATGAAAGCTTTGACGTGTAGAGTGGAGTGGTCACAAATACCAGAATTGCATTTGGGTTTTACTTTTACCATTGGATTTTGGAGAAAAAAGATAATTCTAAATATATAATTGTTAGTGTACGATATTTTTATCATTAATGTCAAATAGAAAAATTATACATACTAAAGCACTTGCATAACTATAAGCAGTTTTCTCTAAGTGTCCAGAGAACATCATACTTTGAATGGGTGACACTGTAAAAAGTAAAACAAATAATAAACATCAAATGTAGATCTGGTATAGGTGAGCTATTTTGGCACTGTACATAATCTTCAATTTACATTCACAACGGTCGAAACAACTGCCCATTACTGCCACAGATTTCCAGATAATACATAATGAACTTGAAATGTGTAACCTGTTTCCTAGCTTCCGACTGAATTGTGAGCTATCACTTGTTTAAAAATTGCATCACTTTTCTGTTGCCATTATTATTTTGTTTTTTCAACAAAAAAACCAAAGTGCATTGTACGCCCTTTGGCCAGTCTTGTATGTGCCTTGATCCAATGCTACATGTATTCAGCTTTTAAAATTTGACAAATTTTTCATACTTCCTTAAATATGAAAAATTATGGTCTTATTGCTGAATAAAACTTTTTAAAAAGTACAGAATAATTGTGCTTGCTCTTTCAGGAGTATGTTACTGTCACTAATGTAGAAAATTTTCCAGCACCTCATATATTTTTCTAGACAAAAATAAAAGTTGGATATAAACGAAAAAGAACAATACCTTGAGGTTGCATATCTTCAGAAAGTTTGGTGTTCCATATATAAAACCCTTTCCCTAACATTTTTTTTCAAGTACTCATATTTTACTTATCTTCTTTAAGAGAAAACTTCAGAAGCATCTTGATCATGCTTATTGGTACATTCAATGGTGCCATTGCCCCGAAGAAAACTTTGTATAAATTGGTTTTTGAAAAAGAAACATTTAAAATACAGCTTTTTAGTGCGATAAGTTATCCTCTGAAATCTCAGACATACTACTTACCAGGCATGCACTTAAAAACAAATCGCTTGACCCTCAGAGTAGTTCCTTTCTTCCCACCACACAGGGTTGTCGTGAAGAATAAATGAGAAGATATCCGTGACCCCACCCCCTGCCCCACCAATCTCCAATGTTATTCCTGCCTTCCCAGCGACTCCGTCAGCACCGCGGCTTTGCCGACTCCAATGATGAAGCCCATACAACTGACTATGAAACTTCACTGCTTGTCTGCCGTCCTCCATTGGATAACCAACAAGTTCCTTTTGACTTCCCCTTATGGAGCAGTGTTTCCTACAAGTACCATAATTTAAAGGCAAATGGAATTACTATTAAATAGAGTGATTGTTTTCTGAAGGAAGTTGTGACTTTGCTTCTAGCAGTTTTAAATTGCTTAGCTAGAATTCTCTCAGAAGTCAGAGAAAAAATAGAGTGACTGGCTGATTCCATTAAGTCCTAGAAAACTGAGGTTATAAAATGCCATAAATCAAGATATGGTATTAACTATTTTTCAATTAGTATTCTTTTCCTGAGTAAAGAAAAGATACTTGTTTTTTATTATCTTTACATGGGATAAATCTAAGATATATTTTCTTCCAGCAAACATACAGGATACTCACAAGTGGGAAAAAGTTTGTTCTTTAGATTCTTTAGAAAATACACATATTTTCTTAGAAGAAAGTAAGAAGACTTCAATATGTTTGTGGGAAAACTTCATTATCTTTTCATTCCATTTTCTACAAGCTCTTTGAAGCACCTGCCCTGCCTTGTGCGTGTACATGTGTGCACATAGAACCCATGAACAACACCAGTTTGAACTGCTCGAGCCCACTTATATACAGCATTAAATTTGTTTTAGAAGACATTATGCTGGTCATCTCTGGGAAAGCAGTTAATCCCTAGTAAATTGAATGGCAGGGGAAAAAAGATCTCCTGCTGTGTTCTATCCTGCAGTATAGCAGAAAAAAGTGGTCTCTTGCATGGCTGACACTCTCCTTAGCGCAATACTGGTAACCTTGATTGCCACGAATGAGGCTGGAGAACCTCCCAAGAGGCTGAGCCAAGTCATGAAAGGATCAAAAGTTGAACTACATGTTATGTATCATAAATTGATATCTGCAACTGCAGCTTCTCATCATTTCAAAGTAAATGGATTCAGTTTTAGGACTACTGTGCTGGGGGTGAGGGGGGCACGGGAGAGGGGGTGGGGAGGTAAGCCACTGCTTTAGCTATGCCAGTAGGCTTAAAAACCTTGAATCTTTCTATCTCATGAAATGCATGAAAACCTTGAATCTTTCTATCTCATGAAGTATACGGTTACAGTATATACTACATATATACAGTATATACTACATATACAGAATGTATATGCTTCAGGTAAAGTAGGACATCAGTAGTTAAGCTTTTAGTGGGTCAGTAATTATACTCAGATTGTGGACTGTGGAGATTGGGACCCCCAACTCTTGCGTGATTCAAGGATTTAGTATATGTGTAGTATATATGCACAGATGTGTGTATGTGTGTCTACAAACCACTGCCATTGAGTGAATTAGAAGACAGTATAGAACTGATTCTTTGGGTTTCTGAGACTTTAAGTCTACAGGAGTAGAGAGCTTCATCTTTCTCCCATGGCATGATTTGTAGATTCAAACTGCTAACACATTAGCTACCAGTTCAATATGTAACCCACTACACCACCAGAGTTCCCTATAAATGAGAGAGAGAGAGAGGGAGAGAGAGAGAGAGAGAGAGAGAGAGAGAGAGAGAGAGAGAGAGAGGAAAGCGAGGAGAGATAGGAAAGAGAGGAGAAAGAGAGAGAGAGAGGAAAGGGAGGAGAGATAGGAAAGAGAGGAGAAAGAGAGAGAGAGAGAGACCCGATGAGCTCAGCTAAGTAAAAAGTGAGCAGTTGATCGACAAGTTGGCAGCTCAAAATCACCAGGCTTGAGAAGAAAGATACAATTATCTGCTTCTGTAAAGAGGTCCATTGCTGCTGAGTCGATTCTGACTATCTTGTAAGCCCTATGGGACAGTTTCACTTTGCTGAGTCGGAATCAACAGCAAACCAAAGGCACTGCCATCAAGTCAATGCTGACTCTAAGCGCCCCTTATCGGAGAGGGCAGAACTCACTCTGCGGGTTTCCGAGACTAATAGCTTATGGCTGCAGAAGACCTCACCTCCCAGAGAGCAGCTGGTGGGTTTAAACTGCTGAGGATTCGAAGTGCACAAACACCTAGCCACTGAGCCACTGGGGCAGGTTATAAAAAATGGGCTAGAGCTTAAATATATATACACATATATATTTGCGTATATATGTATCTATAAATTTTCGTAATTTTTACTGAGGAAGCAAAACTGCAAAACAAATAGGAGTAGAGAAAATGAGAGGGGGGAAAGTCTAATCTTGAATATATAACATATAGATCTAACAAGAATATAATGGAGGAAGCTACAAAGACAGGGGACACAGAATTACTCCCTTACTGAATATTTCACACAAAAAGTTATGTGCTTTTTGATGCAGCCACTTGTGACTATATTAAATTGCTGCACTTATACTCCTGTTCCCTATTAAAACAAGGCTGTGCTCCATCTTTCAGCAAAGTCGATTTATTGAAAGTATTCCCGTGTGCCAAGGGACCTAGTAAAAAAAACAGCTTGACTAACTACAGTTTCTGACTAAAGTACAGTTTCTGGCTATATGCCAACATGACAGTTTTCATGAAGAATCCAGAGAGACCTCCATGCTCTGAAGCACCTGATGTGTGGCTATTAAAGGAGCCAATCCACAACTGGATTTACTTCACTACTAGCTTATCTGAAAACTGTAATGGGATTTATAATTCTAATTCCTTCCTTCTACTTAGCATAAAAAGTTGCAACTACTATGTTCTTCTTTGGATTTCCTTGAACTTTCAGTTTGAGAAATGAAAAACTGGTTCCTGGTACTGCTTCTCAATTCAGACTAGACTGGAGCAAGTACATAGGTATAAAAAAGAGATGGGGACACACAGACACACAGCATCCAGGAACAGGAGTGGCAATACCATAAGGATATGGAGAAAGGGTGGGGGGAGAGAAAGAGGGAATCAATACCAATGATCGACATATAACCATATACCCCTCTCCAGGAGGAAAGAACAACCGAAAACATGGGGGAAGGGAGACAATGGTTGGTGTAAGATATGAAAGCAATACTAATTTACAATCTACAAAGGGGGCATTGGGGAAGATAAGAAAGGTGGTAAAAAAGAGGAGTTGCTATCAAGAACTCAATAGAAAGGAAATGTAAATGAATGAAGGCAACATATGTACAAACATGCCTTATGCAATGCATGGATTGTAACATTAGATGTAAGAGTCTCCAATAAATTGATCATTTAAAAAACTGGTTATAATAAAACCTAGAAAATATTGTAGGTGAAACATAGTCATTTCATTACAATATTTTTTTGGCATCGCTGCCCCCTGGTGGGAGTGGGAGGCCCAGCCTTGCTACTGGAGAGCTGCTGCTGGATTTGAACCCCCAAGCCAGTGGGCCACAGTACCGCATTCAACCACTATGCCACCAGGGCTCAGCCCTCATTACAATATTTTTTTTAATAAATAATTTCTTTGGGGGCTCTTGCAGTACTTACCATTACAATATCTTTTGGGGGGGGGGCATCACTGCTCTCTGGTAGGAGTGGGAGACCCAGCCTTGCTCCTGGAGAGCTGCTGCTGGATTTGAACCACCAACTCAGTGGGCTATAGTCCCACACACAATCACTACACCACTGGGGCTCAGGCATTACAATATCTTAAGTGCTATAATTCTCTAGTAATTCTGACAGGAACAGTACTTTGTTTGACATCAGCTTGGTTAATTTTCTTAATTATTCTTAATTATTGATCTATAAACTAAAATCATCTTAAGCTAATAAACATATTTGGCATCTAAAAAAGAAAAACAAAAACTCATGTTGCTCACTCACCCCATAACTTTAAAGTTCTCTGCAAATAACCTAAGCCAGTGATTTCCACTGTGTGGCTTCTTTGGGTTACAGAGCAGCGGCCTTGCCTTCAATAAGTGTGTTTTCTAGAGACTGGTAAAAACACAGTTTCTAATAATGGTTTTCTGACAGCTACAGTATGGAGGAAGAGGCAAGTATACCTATTTGAATGGATTAAGAAAGACATCGGGAAGGGGATTAAACTAGGACTAGATATTGAAGGTTAAGGAGGGATTTAAAAGCAAGCAGAAGAAAGTTATAATAGGCCAGGAAGAGGTGAACAAAACCATGGAAAAAGGGGCAACGTTTTCTTCCTTGCTTTAGTGAGAATCACATGAAAAAGCCTTATTAAGATAACCACAACTCAATATCCACCTTCCACATTACCATCTCCCAGGTTTTAAAGAAATTACAAAAGTCACCCCATGCCCCTTTTGAAGGAGGACCACTAACTTCAGAGGTGATCAAGTACAATAGGCCATTAGTGCAGCCGAAGTCTTTCAGTATCCTTGGAGGAGGTAAGCCTGAGAAATGCTTCTTATCTTATGCTTTGTGGTATCTTGGGTTCTGAGTTGAGAAGTCAGTAAGATATTCTTTGGCAATAGTTTCAGTTCAATGCACTTAAAAACTCTACAGTAATAAAATGCTGAATGGCAGAAGTGGAAAAATTGACAAGAAGATCATTTTGAGGAGCGGTTCTCAACCCATGGGTCGTGACCCTTTTGGGGGTCAAATGGCCCTTTCACAGGGGTCACATGATTCATAGCAGTAGCAAAATTACAGTTATGATGTATCAATGAAGATAATGTTATGGTGGGGGTCACCACAACACAAGGAATGGTATTAAAGGGTCGCAGAATTAGGATGGTTGAGAACTGCTGATTAAGATGGTCATGCAATTTATCAAGGAGGAGCAAGTTAGGGTCTGTGGAATGAAGTGGACTGTGCAGGAAGAGGAGGAAGTCTAACTCCAAAGACAGGGCAACTGTAGGTCTTCTAGGAATTAAAAAGTGAGAAATGGGTGAGTTAACAAGGATAGAGATTTTCATGAAAGTGTCAGGAAGACTACTAGATTTCATATTTTTATACATATTGTACACAATAGGTCAAAATATACAGTACAGGTTTGCATCTGCTAATTACTAATGGGTCTTCCACTCTGTGAAATAACTTAATTTGCAAGATAAATTTTAATATATCCTTAGATTCAAAATTTGTGTATCTCTTGGAAGTTTCTCTTGGGAAGATGGGAATGCAAGTTATCACCTGAGTGTTGAACCATCTGTGTCAAACTACATTTCAGCATGAGTACTTCTTTGAGAAGTTAAAGCTTGCTTTGTCATGAGAAGGAAAAACAGGAGGGTGTGAGAGGCCTGGTATGGACTGATCAAGGGTCGGGTAGCCAAGGGAAATTACTGAAGCCCAAATGAAGGTTCAGCATGATAGTGGAACAGGAGTAAAGAAAAAGGAAAGAGAGGAAAGAACTAGGAGGCAAATGGCATTTATAGAGGTCTACATAGAGGCATGTAAATAAGTAAATATATGTATATATGATGATGGGAAAGAAGATCTACATGCATATATTTATAGATTCATTATTAAGGCAACAGATGGACATTGGGCCTCCACTCAAGTACTTCCTCAATGCAAAAACACTTTGTTCTACTAAAATGGCATTCAATGATTCTCACCTTCCCGACATGATATCTGAGAACAAAAATCTGCATAAGCAAATATAGTGAAAAAAGCTGATTGTGCCTGGCTATTAAAAGATAGAGTGTCTGGGGTCTTAAAGGTTTGAAGATAAACATGCAGCCATCTAGCTCACAAACACCAAAGCCCACCTGAAGGAAGCACATCAACCTGTGTGATCATGAGGTGTAGAAGGGAAAAGGCATCAAAGAAGTAAAAATTATGTTATTGTAAATGAGGTGGAATACAGGTTGAAGAACCAGAGCCCATCTGTAGATAACAGACTTCCTCTTACAGAGGGGTTGCATGGAGGAGATGACCAGTTAAGGTGCAGCGCAGCAATAATGAACCATACAACTTTCCTCTATTTCTTCAATGCTTCCTCCTCGCCACTATCATGATCCCAATTCTACCTCGCAAATCCAGTTAGACCACAGGAAGTACACTGGTACAGATAGGAACTGAAAGCATAGGAAATCCAGGACAGATGATCTCTTCAGGACCAATGGTGAGAGTGGCAATGCTGGGAGGGTGGAAGGAAGCTGTGGTAGAAAGGGGGAATCAATTACAGACATCTACATATAACCTCTTCTCCAGGGTATCAACAATGGGAGAGTAGATGAAGGAAGATATTGGACAGTGTAATATATGACAAAGTAATGGTGATTTATAAATTATCAAGGGTACATGAAGGAGTGGGAAGTGGGAAGGGAGGGAGGTAATAAGGAGCAAATGTCATGGCCTTAAATAGAAAGCAAATATTTTGAGAATAAATGAGGGCAGCAGCTGTACAAATGTTCTTGACATACAATGGACATATGTATGGATTGTGAAAACAGTAGTATGAGCCCCCAACAAAGTGATTTTTTTGAAAAAGGACATGAATAGTAAAAAATAGATTTATCGATCTCAGGAAAAATCTAAGCAGCGCAGAAATGAATCTGCATTGAGAGAAGGCAGTATATTTAAAAGAAAAAAGGAAATTTTAAATGCACGAGAGGTGAGGTCCAAGTCATGGTTGTAATTTTTAAGTGACGGAGAGAATACCATTTAGAGGGGTAAACAGCAAGAGAGACAAAGTCACTGAGACAAAAGGAAAGACTAAGATAAAAAAGGTAAGACAGGTCCTTAAGTGTAATAGGTAAACGTCTAAATGATCAAGAAGAAAGAGAAGCTGATGGAATTAGATGGAGTGGATAAAAATATGAATTTAGGTTTCAAGTAAAGGTGACAAAAATATAGAAAAACAATGATCTTTCAAGTTAGGAGAAAATATTTTGAGAAACTCTACTGATATTCCCCACCCTTTCCCTACCCTAGTTTTATCATTACAGGTGATAGAAAACAGGGAAGATGTCCTTTGTAGGACTAAATATCAATTAGGTAAAGGTAGTGAGGAAAATGCCAATCACATAAGGAATTGAAACCCAAAAGAAATGGGTTACCATGGTTCCAGTTAGGAGAAGGAAGTTTCCACTCTTGGAAAATAAGATGGAGTAAAGTCTACATTCATAAAGAATAGGAATCATTCATCACAGAGTGCTCTCTGATGATGAGGTCAGACATCCTCCATCCACTAACTTCTCCACCATTTCTGACATTTTCACCCCCACTCAGCACTCTACTGCTTTCAAGAATTTGTTGCAATATTTACACAGAACTTAAAGCCCACACTCTCAGTTATGTGTTTATTAGACTGTTGGTGAAAGGCTAAATCTGGAGTAAAATTGCCCTTGCAGGTGTCTGACACAGGAAATGTTTATCGGAGTAGGAAGCCTCATCTTCCTCTCTCCATCAAACCAACTTTGAAATTAGCAGGCCAGCTAGGCCACGGGAGCTCACTATAGAAGCAACAGTCAAACCAAACGCATCGCCATTGAGTTAAATCCAACTTATAGAAACCTTATAGGACATAGTAGAAGAGCCCTTGTGGATGTCTGACTCTGCAATTCTTTATGGGTGGAGGAAGCTTTGTTTTCAGAGCGAGTGGTGATTTTGAACTACCAAGGTTCTCCATGTAAGCAAATTCCTTTTCAAGTAGTGCCCCTCCCAGAAAGACCCCAAACAGGGCTCTCTCTCTCTCTCTCTCTCTCTCTCTCTCTCTCTCTCTCTCTGTCTCTGTCTCTCTCTGTCTCTCTCTCTGTCTCTTCTCTCTCTCTCTCTCTCTCACACACACACACACACACACACACACATACACACACATGATGTGCACAAAAACAAACCAAATAAAACAGCACACACAAATAAACAAACACACACAAAAAATCAAACTTAGTAAACTAAACCAATAACAGGGCACTCCATGTTGATTCTGCCAAAGGAATCATTATTTTTGGCAGAATTCCAAACTCCGGGAATTTCGGCTGTAGGGAAGAGAAAGTCCCTGCCCTCACTACTAAAACAGGAGGTACAGCTGCAAAGGAGAGCAGGGAAAGCAGTCTGATCATGAGAGGCTTCTAAAAACTCCAAATCTAAAAACTATACCCATTCTGGGTAGAGGAAAGAAAATGAACTAGCAAAAGTAATGCAACTTTTCCCCCTATTCTTTGAACATCAAAACAAAATTAAATCCATCTTTACTTTAAAATATGCACTGAAGGTGTCTTTCCACACACAGAAACTTCCCTACCAGCCTTCCCACAAGCACCATAGAAGACTGGGGTGGAGGCAGCAGATCTCAATTTTTACTCCTCCTGCTCCTTCCTGCCATCTCATTATTTTATAGTACAGGGTGAAATAAGTTTAGAAGTGATCTTTAGGGCTTCCTTGAAAGTTTATTTATTTCTTTAAAAAGAGGCTTCAAAAGGAAGCATGCAGCCACAGGGTATGGGGCTCAGGGATAATAGGACCGTACAGACATTGTGTGCACACATAAAAGCAGTGCTTCTGTATTAATGCCAGCTGGATAGAATGGAGTGGGGGGCAGCCTAAGCAATTACTAGCCAAAGTAATTATCCTCCTGAATGTACGTTGGGGCTCTGGTAATTGTGACATTTCAAAGCTCAGGCTATTTCATAACAATACTCCATTTGAAAGCATGGAATCACTACTGGAATTACACATTAGAATGCCTTACATGGGGCTACCAAGGTTAAAGCATGGGCCCACTAAAGAATAGGTACAAAGGTTTCTAGCAAAATTTTCCCTCTTGGGAATGTAATGTTCCATACACATTAACCAAGTCTGCAACATACAGTGAACACAACAATATCTGTTGACTCTGCTGCTGCTGTTCCTAATGCTACCATTGGTTGAAAGCATTTTTTGCTGAGTGATATATATATATACATACCTACACATACATATATATGTACCCAGTCTCATTAAATTTCCACAATAATTTATACATAAAATATTATCCTTATTTTTTAAATCAGAAAATCAAGGCCATGGTTAACTAATGGAGTTTATTTATTGAATATTCGGTATTCATTGGATACCTAATCAAGTAGTGTAGTTGGGGCTGGGAACACAGCAATGAGTCAAGAAAGGTCTGGGCTTAGAGTTGGCAGAGTGCAGGGATTGAGATAGTACACAGGAAACAAATGGCTACAAAGTAAAACGTTGTACCACAACAGAAAAAAAAAAAAGCATTGCTATTAGCAAGTTTGATGGGAGGACCACTTACACTGTAGTCAGAGCAGGTCTAAACCCTGAGGGATACAAAGAGTCTTTAACAAGTGAAGAGTGGGATGAAGGAAGTTCTGAACACAGAAAAGAACATGTGCTAATGTTCCAGATTGGAAATAAAGTTAGTACACTTAAGGATTGGAGGAATGGTTTGTGCTCAGGGACTAAAACGAGCGAAAATGAGCGAAATCAGCAAAGTAACCTTAGATCACATCAGAGCCTCACAGTTTAAGGTCTACAACTATAATGGCAACATATGTAAAAATGTGCGTGACACAACGGAAGGATGGATGGATGAATTGTGATAAGAACTGTAAGAGCCCCCAATATGATCACTTTTTTTAAGCATCCAGTCTTACATTTAATATAAAATAACACTAATCTGTTTTCAACAGATGGGGTGTGGATGATGTTTAGGGTTCAAACTGTCAGATGTCAATGTACTAAGGTCATTCCATCTGCTTATACAGAAAAACTGGCAATTTGAAACACAGAGAGGTAATGAGGTGGAGATAAGTGAAGATATCAGATATATTTTGGAGTTATTAAGGAAACTTTAAAGGTATATAGCTATCAAATGGCAGAATAAGGATTCTGTTTGTCCCAAAGAATTAGCTCTTTGACCATTCTCTTAAACAGTGACAGAAACTTTCTTTAGTAAAAGAATGTGTATGTTTGTATGTGTGTGTAATTAAACTCCAAAACATTTAATCAGGGCAAATGGGACTTTTCTCCCAAGGTTTATAGCTGCTGGATGATGCCTCATGATGCTGAATGATGAGTTGCCGCTGCTTTTGATTTTCCACATGATTCACATGTCAACACCAAGGCCCTGAACTACTCTGAGAATAACATTTGTCTTTCAGGTAGCTCTCGATAAATTTAAACTCAAAGTTGGCAGTCAAATATTAATGTTTAAATTTTCTGCAACACATTTTCATAACTATTCATATCTTTGAGTAATAGCATGAGGACAAGTACATGCCAGAACACTGGCAACTTTCCCCCAAGGTCTGTGACTGAATGTGAGACTTCTTATCAATCTGTAAAAGGAATATTGGACAGTCTACAATAGGACAGAAAGAAGTATCAAGATGATTAAATAAATAGCTGCATAAAGTAACTCTGAAATGTCTTACTCAGGGTAAACATAGAAGAGCTAGATGAAAACAAATGGGCAATACACACCACCACTTTCCTGCCGTAGAGTTGATTCTGCCTCACGGTAACCTCACAGGACAGTGTAGGGTTTCTGACACTGTAAAGATTTATGGAAGCCAAATGCCTCGTCTTTCTCCCACTTAGTAACCGGTGGGTCTGAACTGCTGAATTTATAGCTGGCAGCCTAAACCTTAAAGCACAGCATCACCAGGGTTCCTTTACAGTTAGAAGATTCTTCAGAAGTTTTGGTAATGTGTACCAATAATTAATTTTTAAATATTAATTCTCTTCCTTTTGAAATACAATGTAGACTTTAAACAAAAAAATCAGCTTAACTTTAGCCAGAATGCCATTCTTTGTAAAATATATAGCTAATATATAAACCAAAATAAGAGCCTAACTACAAAGCTGTGCATATCACAAGAATAGTCATTGCTACTATTGTTACATAATATAATCAATACTTAGTTGCTGTCATCTATCTCCTCCATTAAGATGAAAGCTCCACAAAGGAGAGAAGTAATGAATTTCTACCATTTCCTGCTAACTCTGAGATATAGTAGCAAGGATCTGTAGGCCCATAAAATTATGTGCTGTACAAATAAAAGTTTGTACAGCTACAATCAAAGGTTTGCATCAATAAAGATGCTATAGGCTCCATCAAGATTATTCCGACTCAGAGCAACTCAAGGTCCAACAGAACAAAACCCAGCCCGGTGCTACGCCATGTCCACAATTGTTCTTATGTTTAAGCCTATTGATGCAGCCCCTGTGACAATCCCTCACAGAAGGCGATTGAAAAAATCCATGGCTTGGATCAGACACACCTTAATCTTCAAAATACAATTCTTCCTTTTCAACACTATAAAGAGGTCTTGTGAAGCAGACTTACGCAATGCATTCTTTTGAACTCTTGACTGCTGCTGCTGCAGATCCATCCAATCCTTAACAACCTAATTTTTTCCTCTTTTCATCATTATGTTACTTAAGTAATCGATTCTTAGGGCTGCAATCCTTGATCTTCAAGGGCTTCAAGCCCTCTTCTCTGTCAGCAAGCAAGGTTTAGTCATCTGCATCTGGCAGGCTGTTAAAAAGCCTTTCTCCAATATTGATGTCACATTCTTCTTCAAACAAACACTGCTTCTCTGATCATTTGCTTAGCACGGAGATCGATTAATTATAGTTAGAGGATGCAGCACTGAGGCACACCTTTTTAAACCATGCAGCATTCACTTGTTCTGTCCTTATAACTGCCATTTAATTAATACACACATTCCACATGAGCACAGTATAGTGGTTGGGAATTCTCATTCTCCTCAATGTTATCCATCATTTGTTATGGTCCACAGACTTAAATTACTTAGCATAGTCAATAAAACACCAGAGTAACCATATTTGTGGTGTTCTCTGCTTTAAGCCAAGATCCAGCTGACATCAGCAATGATATTCCTTATTCCCTGTCCTGAATCTAGCCTGAACCTCTGGCAATTTCCTGTCAATATTCTGCTGCAACCATTGCTGGATGATGTTCAGCAAAATTCTACTTGCATATTATATAAATCATATTGTCCTAGATTTTGAGCATTCTGTTGAGTCACTTTTCTCTGGAAAGGGGACAAAAATAGGTCACTCACAGTTAGTTGGCCAAGTAACTGTCTTCCAAATTTCTGGCATGGATGAAAGAATGTTTCCGGTGTTAATCAATTTATTGAAACATTTCAATTGATGTTCCATCAAAAAGCTTCATTTTTGGCTAGTGCATTCAGTGCAGCTTGCATTTCTTCCTTGACTGTAATTGATTCTGGCTCATACACTACCTCTTTAAAAGGCGGACTGCCTACTAGATTTTAGTACAGTGATATTGTATCCTTTCCATCTTTTAAAAAAATTATTTATTGGGGGTTCATAAATTCTTTTTTTTCTCACATCACTGCCCTGGTGGGAGTAGGAAATCCAGCCTTGCTCCTGGAGAGGTGCTGTTGGATTTGAACCTCAAACCCTGTGGGCTGCAGTCTGGCACACAACCACTGCGCTACCAGGGCTCAGCATAAATTCTCATCACAATCCATACACTCATCTTTTTTAAAATGAATCCTGCACCAACTAATATGTTCCTCATAGAATCTTTCAATACTTCAATTCGATACTTGCATTTTTACTTCAGTATAAGACCAGCTATGTCTTTTCTTTTCGTTTTTCTGACTCTAGGTCTTTGCACATTTCCTTTTACATATTACTTAGCTTGCTCGCATTGCCAAGTAAAGTGTTCTGTTCAGCTTTTTTACTTCATTATTTCTCCCATTGCATTAACTACTCTGTGATTAAGTTTCAGAGTCACTTTTGACAGTTACTTTGATTTTTTTCTTCTTTTCAATCTTTTGAATGACTTTTGCCTTCTTTATAAATGATATTCTTGATGTCCTCCCAATGCTCATCAGGTCTTCAGTCATTAGTGTTCAGTGTGTCAAATCTGTTCTTGAGATGTATTCAAATTTCAGGTGACCCAGACTGATGGTTGAATTTTGACTCGTATAAACCAAACATACTACCACAGAGCCTAATGGTGACCCATAGGGCACCTCCTGTGAGTTGCCAAGACTGTAAACCTTTACAGGAATAGAAAACCCACTTTTTCTCCTACAGAGCTGTTGCTGGATTTGATCTGCTGACCACGTCTATCAAAACCCACCTCATAGGCATTATGCCACTGACTGCCATGGACTTGTTTTCATTTTCATTTTGAATATGACAGAGTCATTTATTTCTTACACTTACATAGAGTAATGTATGTCTATTTCTCAGTCGATCCATAGTCTGGTTGTAGCTGCTGATATGTACCTTTTCCATGTTCTCTTCCCACAGTTACAGCTAATTTGATTTTTGTGTATTCCATCAGGAGAAGCCCATGTGTGTGGTTGCCTTTTGTGTTGTTTGAAAAAGGAATTTGGTATGCAAAATTTGTGGGTCTTGCAAAATTCTATTATGCCACTAAAATTCTTATATAGCCAAGACCATATTTTCCAACTACTGTGTTTTCCTCTTTGTTTCCACTTTTTGCATTCCAATCAACAATCACTATCAATGCATCTCATTGCATGTTTCATCAATTTCCAACTGAAGCCACTAGTAGAATTCTTCAATTGGCTTTTATGGTTGTTACATAAATTTGAATAATAGTTGTAATGATTAAATTCTCTTGAACTCAAATAGGTATGACCCTATCACAAGCAGCTGTACTTCTTGAAGTACTCTTTTTGATGACGAAGACAATGCCATTCCTCTTGACTCTGTCATTCCCAGCATAGTACACCTCAGAGTTTTCTGATTCAAAATGCCAACACCAATCTTTTTCAGCTCACTAAATACCTGTGGTATCAATAGTTATGTGCTCTTTTTTATATTTCATTTTACTTCCTTTTATACAACTTCCAATTTTCCTAAACTCCTACTTCATATATCCAAAGTTCTGATTATGAATACATGTTTGCAGCCTTTTTTTTCTCATTTTGGGTCATGATCCATCAGTAAATGAAGATCCTGAAGGCTTCACTATCACAGGCTTTATCCATCTGTGTTATTAACGTTGAGTAGTTTGAGAAGACAGAACATCCTCAGTCATATTTTGAGTGTGTTCCATCGTGGAGGGCTCATCTTCTGGAGCTGTCTCTGACAATGTTCTGCCTCTTTTCATGAAGTTTTCAATATTGGACAATGGTCTGGTTCTGTCCATAAGTTTTTCAATGGCTAAGTCCTCATAAGTAGACAGCTTATTCCTTCTATGTAATCTGCTCTTAGTCTGGAAGCTCTGCTGAAACTTGTTCACTTTGGCCATGCTAGTATTTGAAATACCAGTGACATAAATCCCAGAATCCCAGCAACAAAGACGGCTACCCAGGATGCAAACCTGACAGACAGGTGATGATCCAGACTCAGCAGGCCTATGCAAAATAAAATGAAACACTCTTGGTCCTGCACCATCCATACAATTTACTGACCATCTACTTTACTGAGCAAGATGCCATCTTCCAATAAATGATCTCTACTTGCAACGTGTCCAAGGTAAGTGAGAAAAAGTCTCATCATCCTGGCTTCTTAAAAGCTTTCTCAATGCACTTTTTTCAAGACAGATTTGTTCATGCACTGGCAATCATGGTACTTTCAATACTCTTAACTAGCAGCATCAATTCTGCATTCCTCTTCAAATGTCCTTCATGGGGAGACTAGGCAAGGACACTTTGATACATGCACACAATGGAATATTATACATGGCTCAAAAACAGGAATGAAAGCACAAAACACCTCATGGCACGGATGGACCAGAGAACACTATCTGAAGTCTAATCTGCAGCAATAATCTGCAGCAATACAGAATTAATATATAAAATGTACAGAAAGTGGCACAATCTTCATACAAAGAAAAATGAATAATCCGACCTAAAATGGGCAAAAGAAGTGAAAAGACATTTCATCAGCAATGACATTCAAATAGCTAATAAGCACATGAAACATACCTTTCACATGAATATGAGGTGATTCAAAACACCAGGACTTGGGTCAGAGACACCTTAGTTCTTTTAACATTCTTGCTCTTCAAAACTTTAAAGAGGTCCTGTACAACAGAATTGTCCAATGGGAAACAACTTAATTTCTAGTCTTAACATTCTTTCAGTGTGAATTAGGTGGGGATTTTATCATTTGAATATTGACTCTGCTTCCACGAGCATGGATTATGAATCTAAACAAAATGAAATCCTTGACCACTTTAAACATTTCTTTGCCAATTGTCAATTCACTTGTGAAGAGCTTTGCTTTCTTTACATGGAGTTGAAATCCACACTGAAGGCTGCAGCCTTTGATTTTCCTCAGCAAGTGTTTCACATCCTCCTCACTTTCACACGGCAAAGTTGTGTCATTTCTACATCACAGCTTAATAAGCCTGGGGCACTTCAGCCAAATTTTCTAGGCCTCTCTTTAACTTTCTATAAAGTATCATAATAATAGTGTCACTCTAATTATAGAAAATAATTTATATATTTTTTTAAAAAAACATTTTATGGCTGTGAGACCTAGTAAATGCCCTGCAAATTTTATTTTTACTGGCAATGAAGTAAAAACATTTGTTTGGTACTTAATATTAGAACTGCCACTTGAAAATAAGGAAGAAAGGTCTTCGTATTCCTGTAATGCGCTACAGTGTTGGAAACCTTCTCCTACAGGGTCACTCTGAGTTGGCATTGACTACAAAGCAATCAGTGAGGAAATGTGAATATAGGTTCAGAAAGAGTGGGAAAAAGCGAACCAAAATCAATAAACTTTGTCTATATTCAATAAATGGTGCTGGAAAAAATGGATCTCCATCTGCAGAAGAGTGAAAGAGAATCCACACCTCACCTCATGTACATAAATGAACTCAAGATGAATAAAAGGCCTTTAATGTACATCTCAGAATCCAGAAGACCACCAATGAGAAAATAAAGATAATTTAAGCCCCACATTGCAGCAAGTTGAAATACTATCAAACATAAAAAGAAACCACACATAGTAGAAGACAAAATAGATAACGGAGACCTACTAAAGTAAGACACTTGTATACATCAAAAGAATCCATCACAAGTGTTAAAAGGGGCTGAGCCCCGCTGGTGTAGTGGTTGTGCACGGGACTGCTGCCCACTGGGATGGAGGTTCGATGCCAGCTCCACGGAGCAAAGGCTGAGCCTCCTACTCCCACCACCTGAGGGCAGTGATGCCCCCCCCCCCAAAAAAAAAGTGTTAAAAGGGAACCCAAGCACTGCGGAAGGTGGGACTCTTCAGCAACAGACACAGGATTAATATATAAAATTTACAGAAAGTGGCAAAACCTTCATACAAAGAAAAAGGAATAATCTGACTTTAAATCGTCAAAAAACATGAAAAGATATTTCATCAGCAATGACACTCAAATAGCTAATAAATGTATTTAAAATGCTCCAAATAAAAAAAATGCTCCAAATCATTAGCCATCCCAGAGATGCAACAATGATGAAATTATCACCGTCTACCAGGAGAGACAGCCCAATTAAAAGAAACAAACACACAAAAAACGCCACAAAAACTGGAGTGGGTGCAAAGGGATTAGAACTCTCCTACCTGCTTAGGTCTGCAAATAGGTATAACCAGGGAGGAAAATGACATGGTGCTATCTAAAACAACTTGGAATGGAAATCCCACATAATCTATCATTCCTCTGCTGGAGATGTATCCCAAAGGAAGAAGAGACATAAAACAAACAGACATGTGCACTCCTATGTTCATCACAGCACTGTCCACAACAGCAAGAAGTTGGAAATCGCTCAAATGTCCTTCAGTTGGAGACTAGGTAAGGACACTGGTATATACACACAATGGAATATTTTGCATTGCTCAAAAACAGGGATGAAACCACGAAACACCTCATGGCATGGATGGACCCAGAGAACGCTATCTGAATAAAATTTGTCAGTCACAAAAGGATAAGCATTGTACAAGACACCATAATAAGGAATAGAAACAAAGAAGGTTTTCTTTTCTTTTTGTTTTACAAAAGGAATCACTTAATTGGGGGTTCTTAAGGCTCTTATAACAATCTATATACCAATGTATCAATTACATTTGTGCATATGCTGCCTCATCATTTTCAAAGCATTTTCTTTCTACTAGAAACCTTGGTATCAAATCCTTTTTTTGCTCCCTTCACTTCATTTCTACCCTAGTGAACCTTGATTAATTATAAACTATTATTATTTTCATATCTTACACCATCCACTGTCTCCTTTCACGCGTTTCTATTGTTCATCCCCCTGGTGGGGGGAGGGTCATTCATTGATCATTGCAATCAGTTCCCTCTTACTCACCCTTTCTCTCCACCTTCCCTCTACCCTCAAAGACAAAGACACCCCAAGTTATTTTCTGTGTAAGTATACCAGGTCCCAAATGGTATCACTACTCATATTACTGTCCTTGGGGGACTTATCTGTCCTGGATTCCATGTGTTGCGAGCTCGTCTTATTTATCCTAGTGCACATGATCTGGTCTAGCTGGATTAGTAAGGGAGAACTAGGCCATGATAGTGGAGAGGTGGGAGGAGGAAGCACTCAAGAACTAGAAGAGGGAACAGATTTGATATGTGGGGGGAGAGTAAAGGAGGAAAGATGAAACAATAGCCTAGAAGGTTAACAAGCAATAACTTGGCTGAAGGGGAAGATTAAAAACCAAAGTCTCTGTCATTGAGCTTATTTAGAATGGTAGGGACCCTACAGGATTCTGTAGAGTGGATGCTGTGCATCTCCAAGACCATAACTTGTCATGGGAGTAGAAAGTCTCATCTTTTTCCTGTGGATCAGTTGGTGGTTTCCATCTTCTGAATTATGCAACCAGGGCTTCTGAAGGGGAAGGCAGGAATTCATAAGAAGGAGAAATCAGACTGGAGAGAGTGAAGGAAGGAGGTGGGGGCAGGCATAGAATATCCTGTGGAGTTTGGGTGAGTGGTTTGAACTGCTAAATGCAGAGTTGATTGATATGTAATCCCACTCCCCCACCCCCAACACACATAATTCACAGTAAGAATACATTAAAAAAATTTCAGTTAAAAAAAACTTTGCCTGCATTTCTATTTTCCCTCTGTACTACGCTTTCATTTTTATAGAAGCAATAAAGGTACACTTTTTCTCTCTCTCTGTAACAAAGGATAAGATTTATTACATCATTCTGCTATTCTTTGGTATATAAGTGGGGGTATTAACTGAAAAAATAGTAAAGAAAATTGCAAATATTGGTTATCTTGAAATTGTTAAAATGGCAGATGACTTCTCATTTCAGAGTCCTTCCTGCCCCCCACCTGAAATAAGAACAGCTATTTAGATAGCCATTTGCTAAATAAAAAATACAGAACTAATAAATGCATCATTGTATGAATACTGTGAGAAATGTTTTAGCTGAATTAAGCCATGCTGGTGGGGCTTATTTTGATTGGGCAAGTTGGAAAGTTACATCTATGTACATATTTGTGGCAACTATATTCCTTTGTGTAAGTAGAATAACAAATTGCACAAGCTAGGCCATTCCTGGGTAGTTACTAATCTAAATTAGCATACTCTTGCAATGAAAAGAGACAGGCCTATTTTGGGGGGTTTAATAAACATTTCTGAACTAAGATAGTCTTATTTCTTAGTTTATCAGCTGCTGGTCTCTTATAGCTATAGGAACTTTTTATGTTACAGTATTAATAATCCATTAAAATTTGTGTTTGAAACTGAACTGATATAGTGAAAGAGTATGATCTCTAAGTGAAAATTAACTTTCAATATTTATTATAGTGCAACACTATTATTTAGAAGTGCCCAAGTTCACCAACACATTAAACTTTCTCACTTCCCAAGGCAAATTCCTCATGTTCTATTTAAATTTCTCACATTTTCTTTGCGTCCAAGACAAGAGAGGTAGCAATAGGAGCCATTATAACCAATTAATATTTCACATACATTGGGGGGGAGAGGGGGGGAGGCAGTTCAAGCTAAACCTTTAATAATTGTGTGAAAGCAAATTTATCAGTCCTTTCAAACTAAAGAAAAAATATCATGCGTAAGAAAACTTAATGATAAAATGAAGTAAATTAAGAGTAACTACCAAATAGTTACAACTATAATATCTGTTAATATTAAAATACAATATTAATAATCCATTAAAAGAATACAGATCCTTCACTCTGCTTCCAACAAATCTATGACAGAAAACTAAATAATAAATTTAACCAACACACTCTTTAAAAAATTGCTCTCAGGCAGTGGATGCTATATTTCAGAATCTCTTCTAAAATTTAATGTGCAAATTGAAGTATTATAAAGTAGATGTGAAACACAGGCATTATTTAACATACACATTAAGCCAAACCCAACGGAACTCTGCCATTGAGTCCATGGTAACTCAAAGTGACTCACTGTGCGTTTCTTTCTTTTTTGGGGGGGTGGGGGGCAACACTGCTCTCCGGCGGTGGGAGTAGGAGGCCCAGCCCTACTGCTGGAATTGAACCTCCGTCCCAGTGGGCCGCAGTCCCACGCACAACCACTACGCCACCGGGGCTCAGCCCTCACTGTGCGTTTCTGAGATAACGGTTATTGGGATAGAAAGCCCAGTCTTTCTTTTGAGGAGCGGCTGGTGGTTTCAAACTGACTGACTGACTGCCTGACAATGCAGACTGAACCTCAGACTACTCTCTCTGCCGGGACTCCTAAAATAAAAGATCAATCGGGAAGAATCTGAAATATAACCTTTTCAACAGAAATTCAAGTTGGTTTTTTTTTCCCACTCGCTATGTGCTTGGCTTGAAAAAAATCATTTTACTTATATAGGCTAGTATTAAATACATGTTTAAAATAGTGCTTTGTACATGATAAGTGCTCAGGAAATAATCATAATTCTAACATGACTTCAACTAAAGAGATATACAAGCTTAAATTTAAAGAGAATATTAAATTTTCTCTTCCTATATTTAAATTGACCAGTATTTGTAATAAAGAAATCCTACCATCTTAATTTATATCCACAATTCTTTTTTATAATACAACATTCAAATACTATTTTTTCAGATTTGTCTGATAATACAAATCATCCAGAAATTGTGTCTGACCAAGTTTGGATGAGACCTTAGAATCAATATGCTTACCCAGGTAAGTCCTATGGCAGGGTTCAAATCTCTGAATTAGGAGCTGAGCTCCGGTGGAGTAGTGGTTGAGTGTGGGACTGCAGCCCACAAAGTTGGCAGTTCATATCCAGCAGCAGCTCTCCAAGAGCAAAGCTGGGCCTCCTACTCCTACCAGGGGGCAGTGATACCACAACAAAACAAAAAGAAGTCAAAACTCCGAATTAGTTAAAGCAGAGCCTTATCACAGAAACCAGGAAAAATATTCACGCAATCACAGCCATTGAACAGGCATAAGTGAAATGAGGATGTTACAAATGGTGTTTTTATACAATGACAATTTTATTGAATACTTATTAGTAGCAAATATCTATTTAGTAACAATGGGACATGCATTATAATAAAATCTACAAAATATTGTGTGAACATTAATTGGAAAAAACTGGCTTTAGTAAAATCATGTGAAAGGAAACTCAGGCAGGAAAAAAGAGAAGAAATACTAGTAAAGATATATATATATATATATATATAAACTACATGTTATCATTTGTCTTCAGAAGCTCAGAAAATATTGGACAAGGGTTTATATGCTTAAGTGGTCTAATTCTTCAAGAAGTCTGTTATAGTTATTTATGTCACTACTACTATGACTAATGGGTGAAAGTGCAAACCATTTAAGAATATTTAAATAACAACTTAAGTGCAAAATAATTTAAAGGGTATAATCACTATGTTCTGTTGACCTTTCTGAATTTGTAAAAAAATTATACTTTATCTCTTAGGAGTAAAATTAGCACAAGTGACATTTTTTCAAGAAAAAGATTAAAAGAAATAACCTTTTATTCCTCATGTCTACCCTACATACATACTATGACCATGTGTAAATAACCAAGGGCACCTTCTGTAATTAAGAGGTTTGCAGCCTAGCATGGTCACTCTAAATTGGAATGAACTTGAAGGCAATTAGTTTTTAATCTAGTAGAAATGTAAGCATGTGTAACTGTGTAAAGAAACCCCAAAGCCATTATGCCAAAATGAATACTAATAACCTTCTACTAAATAAAGAGCACTCAAAGATAAACTATGATAAATACTCATAGTTCTCATCATAATTTACTATTATTTTCACTAACTAAGCTAGTCGAGAATTGTATTTTCATTGGTGTTTACATATTACTATTTAAGATCCAAAGTAGTACACTGAGAGTCAAAATAGTGAGATGAAGAACTATTTCCTTTAAATTTCTGAGGAAAAGGACAACTAGTTGTATGCATAAATACAATGAATCTAAATGCTGGTTGTGTACTAGGTTATGACTTGAGCTACTAACCATAAAGCCAACAGTCTGACGCCAGCAGCCACAGTGCAAGGTAATAGTTGAGGCTGTCTACTCCCCACAGATCTATAATCTCAGGAACCCACAGGGACAGTTAGACTCTGCCCCCTAAGTTGCTAAGGTTCAGAATGGACTTAATAGCAGTGAGGCTATTGATTAGTTTATTTTTTATGGCAATTCAAATATCAGGGATGCATGACTCGTAATAAAGCATATAAAAACATTACATAAGACAAAACCCAAGAGAGCAGGTAAAAAATTCAGGTGATGAATATAAAACATTAGTTTTGCATATATTCTGTGATAGCAACTGAGTGGTGAGATAACAGATCGGTTGTCCATTTTTCTTTTCTAAATGTTAAAGACCAACGACTTGTTCACAGCAGGACCTCTTTCCATAGCACCAATGGCAAGCATACACAAGGACTTCTTGAGCTGGAATACACAGAAATCAAACTGACTACATCCATGAGAAAGCATGATGGAGAAACTCAATAGCAATAACTAAACCCAGGTCAGGGCTGATTGTGAAACAGACCATCAGTTGCTGATTTGTGGTTCAGTGTGAAGCTGAAGAAAATTAAAAGAAGTCTGCAAGAGCCAACATGCAAGCTGAGTCATGCCACTTGAATTTTGAGAACATCTCAAGAGATTCTATACATTGAACACTAATGAGTGAAGTCCTGATGATCTGTGGGAAGACATCAAGAACATCAAGAACATCATTCATGAAGAAAGCAAAAGATCATTAATAAGACAAGAAAGAAAAGGTCAAAGTGAATCACAGGAAAGATTCTGAAATTTGCTTTTACTGGGTAAATGAGATGGAGAAAAGATGAAGTCAAACAGCTGAACAGAAAATTTCAAAAGGCAGCTTAAGGAGAAAAAAGTAAAATATTGTACTTGAATATGCAAAGTACTAGAGTTAGTAAACAAAAAGGACAAAAAGGAAAACTCAAGAAAAAGAAATGCAATCCTCAATTTGCAATACTGAAAGTTGTAAAAACAAAATATTGAATGATGTAGGAAGTATCAAAATAAAAAAGGTGGAAAGAATATAGAGTCACTGTACTAAGAAGAACTAGTTCACGTTCTATCATTTCAAGAGGCAGTGTATGAGCAAGGACCAATGACAGTGAAGGAAGAAATCCAAGGTACAATGAACGCATGAGCCAAAAACAAAGGACACAGACATTGACTGAATACCAATTGAAATGCTTCAAGAAGCTGATTAAGCACTGGAAGCCCTCAGACTGCTATGTCTGGAAATTTGGAAGACAGCTACTTGGCCAACTGAATGGAAGAGATCCATATTTGTGTCCATTACAAAGAGAGGTGATTCAACATAATGCTCAATTATAGAGGAATATTATTTCTATGACATGCAAGCAAAAGTTGTAGCAGTACATTGACAGGAAACATCTAGACATTCAAGCTGGATCCAAAAGAAGTAGGATAAAGGGTATCATTACTGATGCCAGATGAAACTAGACTGAAGCAGAGGATAACAGAAAGATAGATATATGTTTTATTGACTATATAAAGGCATTTGATTGTGTAGATCATAAAAAAAAACTATGGATAACCCAGAGAAAATGAGAATTCCAGACATTTCATTTTGCTCAAGTGAAACTTGTACATGGACAAGAGGCAAATGCATGAGGAGAAATATTAGGCTGTTTAAAAATCTCAAAAACTGCATCCCTATTGTATCCTCTAACCATATTTATTCAATCAGTATGCTGAACAAATAGTCAAAGAAGCTAGGTTGTATGAAAAAGACTATGACAAGAAGAGCCTCCCAGATGCAGATGGCACAGTCTTGCTCTCTAGAAGTGAGGAGAACTTGAAATACTAGCTGATAAAGATCAAGGATTGCAGCCTTCGGTATGGAAAGAAGATAAAAATCCTCACAACTGGACCTGTAGGTATCATCATGATGAACGGAGAAGAGATTGAAATTGTCACTTGTTTTTTCTGGTTTGGATCTGCAATCCATGCTCATGGAAGCAGCCGTCCAGAGATCAAAAGATGAGTTTCATTAGGCAAATCTGCTGCACAAGGCCTCTTTAAGATACTAATAATTAAGGACTCTGAGGACTAAAATATGCCTAGTGAACCCAAGGTGTTGTCAATTGCCTCTTATGCAAGTGAAATTTGTATATTCAATTAGGGAGATAAAAGAAAAATAGTTGCACATGAATTGTGGTGCTGGTGAAGAATATTGAAAGAGGGCTGAGCCCCGGTGGCGTAGTGGTTGTGCGCGGGACTGCGACCCACTGGGACGGAGGTTTAATTCCCGCTCACAGGAGCAAAGGCTGAGCCTCCTACTCCCACCACCAGGGCAGTGATTCCTAAAAAAAAAAAAAAAAAAAAAAGAATATTGAAAGTGCCATTGGCTGCTAAAAGAACAAGCAAGTGTATCTTGGAAGAACAGAATGTTCATACACGCAATGTTCACCTTTGTTTTTGTTTTGTTTTTCCACAACCAATTTTAGAACATGTATTGCTTTCTTGTACTTATTTTAATCAGTTCCTCACCTCCCTGCAACTTCCCCTACAAGCACCTTAAGAAACCATCAAAGCAATCACCATGTCTATACCTCTACTCATCGTGTATTTCATATACAGAGCAACACAGAAAACATAAGACAAAATAACAACAACAAAACAAAAAACCCAGTGTACTCTTTGACCCATACTTGGTTTGTGGTCAAAGGGTATTCTCTGGAGGCTTAATCTAGGTGTGGACCCTGCAAATGGATTTTGGATTAGCCTTTTGCAAACAAGGTGATCACCATTTAAGTTCTGATATCATTCATTTCTTTGAAATTAGATTTTATCATTCAAAACCCTTGGATCACACAAGCCGTATGGGTCCAGCTGATGCCTCATTCAGATGACTGCTTGTATGAAGACAAGCCTTTAAAGACTCCAGATGATATTCTTTGGTTTGTTTGTTTGTTTTTTGGGGGGGCATCACTGCCCTCTGGTGGGAGTGGGAGGCCCAGCCTTGCTTTTGGAGAGATGCTGCTGGATGTGAACTGCCGAGCCAGTGGGCTGCAGTCCCGCACTCAATCACTACACCACTGGGGCTCAGCAGATGATATTCTTTTGAATAGCGGGGCACTATCTAGTTTCTTCACCACACTTTGCTCTAACACCCATATATGCAGTGATCTCTTCATAAAGGCAAGTATCAAGAAAGGTCATATTATAAAAACTAATTATTCTCAGTTCTTTTAGTCTTGCTATTTAGCCGAGCTGCTGTCATAACTGCCTCATTGGGGCAGGGGAAGGGCTATGAACCTGTTATAAGCACATGTAAAGCATTGGAAGGGCTCCAAGCAGCTGAATGCCCCAGGCTTCACTGAATGGCATAGCTATGCCAAGGGCGTCATGAAGGACATCATCCATGACCCAATCTATAGTGTACCCCTTACCAAGGTTGTCTTCCTGGCCATACCTGCTTAGGAAGCAGACAGAGCTGTGCATTACAGTGGAAGGCATACCTGCCAGGCTGTTTGTGTACTGTGACAAGAAGGCCAAGCTCAGCATCAGCAATAGCCTCCCACTGCCAACCATACCTGAAGGCACTCTCACTTGGCACAACCATGCTTGAAGGCACTATTGCTTGGTATCTGGAGGTGGAGCCTAGAGATGAAGGCAAGCTGGCACCAGTTTCTGCAAACTATACAACCATCATTTCCAACAACCCTAAGATCAAGAAAATCTGTCTGATGCTGCTTAGACTCCAAGAAGGTTATCTTTTCTGCCAACAGAGCCAGGGTTGATGTAGTGGCTGAAGGTGACCACATAGACAAGCTCATCCTGAAGGTTGGCCATACGTACAAGTGCAAGGCCAGGAGAAACTGCGGACCTGTGGGGGGGGGGTCATGAACTCTGTACTTCATCCCTTCAGAGGTGGTAACTACCAGCAACCACCTTGGCAAGCCCTCAACCATCTGTGTGCATGCTCCTGGTAGAAAAGTGGCTATTTGCTGCTGGCCAGGTTGGGAGGCTCCAGGGAAGTAAGACTGTGCAAGAGAAAGAAAGTAGTGCTGGAGACTTTCTTCTGTCCAAAAAAAGAGAAAGAATTGTACTCAGACTGGGGTTAGAATTAAGTGTGAACCCCAAATCTATTCATTTATCTATGACTTATATATGTCTCTGGTTCACTTTAGAGACATCATTATCATTTTATGATTTATAGGATTATCATTCATGATTTATATATGTCTCCTCACTTTAGAGACATAAGTATCATTTTATGTGAGGGAGCTTTATCATTAATCTCAGTGCATAAGGTAATTCTATTGATTGTCCTTCAGGGGAGACCAGGACCTGGAGAAGGCCACCATGCGTGGTAGAGAGGCAGTGACAGACAGGAAAGCTCTCAGCAAGCTCTACTGAAACTGCAACAACAGACCATAGTAGGGGTGCTCACACTTTTTCAGCCTGTGAGCTACTTATAAAATGACCAAGTCAAAATGATCTATCAACTACAAAAATGCAAAACATATATTCATTTTATTTATTTAACACATTTATTCATAAATGCATTGAGATTTCCTTATATGTACAATGTATTTTTATGTCTTGCATAACTGCATGGGTCTATATTGCACAACACAACACAATTAACTCTGTACATTTTTGTCATTACCTGAGTTTACTCTCATGACTTGCACAGAATGGAATGAGCCAGGGATGCATAGTCCGGACAGAAGCTGCTGACAGCCAGCCTCAAGTACATTTCACATGATCATCAGTCATGGTGGAACGGTACTTGGACTTAATGATCTTTATGTGAGAAAAGGCTGACTCACATAAATAAGTAGAGCCAAATAGTGCCGTCAAGGAGGTAGCACAGTTTCTCATGTTTTGGTACTTTCTCTCTGCTAGTAAGTTCCAGAACTGTTTATGCGCTCTGGATTTCAGCTGAATGCTGTAGTGTCAAAATCTCCCATTCCTTTTGAAAGTGATCCATTTTCATTGTATTACTTGGTCCAGCTTCCCCGCTCAATTAAATATTGTCTTATATTTAAAATAAAAAAAAAACAAGGTCTAAAAATTAGCGATAACGTAGACTGTCAGTTTTGCTGCACTCAGCACAGTTGTTTGCGCATGTGTGTGACACTTAAGATTGCATCTGATTGGCTGCAATGCATATCAATTAAGTGACAGGATTGATGACCGGCTTATGTTTATTTTTTCAATGCCATGTGATCTGCACACACTACATTTGTGATCGACTAGTAGATTGCAATCAACGTATGAAGCACCCTGGACAAAAGTATAGGAACAATTGTGGGGAGGACGCCAGACTGGACAATGTTGTGCATAGGGTCTATGGGGTCAGAACTGACTCCATGGCCTCGAACAATAACAACAATCATTTCAAATTTCCCAGTAAGTGTCGTATTATTTTTATGATTATGGAAAATAATTCTATTACCCAGAGACATATTTTATTAATAATTCTCTTATACCCAAAGAGACATATTTTATTAATCAATAAAGTGAGGAATTTAAAACCTTTTCCCCTTAAAGTGAGAAGTCATGTTCCTCAAAGAGAAAATATCTTGAGCTTTCTTCATTTTGTCCAGTAAACATATAATACAATGAAAAGATAAAAATACAAGGACTGAAATTCCATGTGCTACTTCCAAATGTAAAACTCTAAAGAATTGTCCAGGTTAAATGGAAATAGATAGATAAATAACTGGCCGTTTGGAAGAATTCTTCCTAGTCATCTTGTGTGTGTGCGCTACAAAGGCATACAAGAACTAGTAAAGGCTGTCAAAAAATACATAGCCTCCCTTAGTAAAGAATGGGCAAATCTTCTATTGGCTTTCCATTAAAAACACAGAACACTGTGATGGAATTTAAGTATTAATTTTTTATTCATTCCATCTTTAAATCCTAACTTCTTCCACCTTTTACCGCCCCCCCTCCCTTTCTTTGTCTCTTCTCAGTTTTGGACTTTTTACACCAGCAGTTTTTTAGAAGATGTTCAAAGCTATTGCTGTTTTGAGGCATAGCTTCTTGAATTCTAGGACAGTTGTAGAGGGACTTGGGGATACGTGGAGTACTATGCATTTTCCCTTTAAGAAAAACATGACCACTTTCTAGAGTTAATAAACAATTGAATTTTAAGGGTTATTATACTTATGAAATGGACTTAGTCTTTTACCCTTGAGCCTTTTTCCAATTTTCTTGCATATCATGCTGACATGATAAGTCCATTTTCCCTCCCTTCATGCTAGCAAGAACCCAAAGGCAAGTAGGAATAAATAGGGCAAAGAGATCCACATGAATCACAGAAAGGCATCTGTCAAAATTCAATCCAACATCTAGAAAGTCTGGAGAAATAAACCAGTTTATTCCAGTACTTTCAGCTGCTTCAGATCCAGATTCCAATTCTCACTGTGAGGATTTAGCTTACATGTTCTTCAAAGTTTTGACATAGATCTAACAGAGCTCTCGGAGACTCTCAAACTGAGTGCTATTTGCTTTGGGTTTATATAGTACAGAAACAACTTATGCAGCAAATAACATAAATGCCTTCACCATGTTCCAGACCAGAAGTTTTTATTACAGCAAATTTAACTCTGGCCAACTTGCTGCAATCAGCACATTTTCATGGCAAATACACTGATGGCATTTTCTTTGTAAGCAGTATATAGCACTCAGGCTGTTCCTGAGAAAGATTCGTGAAACAGCTCTCATCAACACATTATGGTTGGAACAGCAAGATGTATTACTCACAATTTTATGCCTTAATTGTCAAAACTGTTTGCTTTCCAGATAAATATAATCAACTTTAACTTTTTGTAAAACCATCCCAATTTGTTCATTCATTGACATGTCAAATAATCCACACCTTTCCCCCACCAACTACATCTTCTGAGATTATAGTTCATTTGTTGTAGAAGAATAGAGAAGACATCACATTTTCACACCTAAGGGGGTTTCCAAACGTCCACAGAACAGTTCTATTATTTTTTATTTCCATTTCCATGAACTTTGATATTCCTGAAGTTTATAAATGGATGATAGATAACTATCAAAAAGCATTCCAAATTGTACACTTTTACCCATCTTTAATGAACAATTCCTTTCTTTTAAGAAGAAAGAAATATATATACTCTATATATACTCTATATATATATACTCTCTCTCTCTCTCTCTCTCTCTCTCTATATATATATATATATATATAAAGCCCTGGTGGCATACTGTTTACTTGCTGGACTTGTGACCTGAAAGGACAATAATTCAAAACCATCAGCCACGACTTGGGAGAAACACTGGGTGTTTTCCTCTTGTAATTAGTCATAGTCTCAGACACTTACAGGGGCAAGTCTAACCTGTCCTGTGGGGTGGCTGGGGGTTGGCACTGACTTGATGGCATGGACTTTGGTTAGGGAATGTCTATGTACGAGGTTGGGGGCATGCATGGCTCATATGTGGAGTTGTGCTATATAGTTCCAGCCAATGTAACAGCCATTCATTTGTCATACAGTGGTTGAGTGTGCACTGATGAACATGCTCAGGATTTCTCAAGAAGAAAAACCCTAAAGAAAAGCTCAGATCTCTATTTGCAACGCTGAAGGATTCTATGGCCAAAATTCTATGGGCAAAAACAATACAGAGCATCAACAACAACAAAAAAAAGATGAATGAAATACACAGAGTGGTTGTGCCAAGAATAATTTGTTGGTGCTCAACTATTTCAGGAGATGGCATATGATGAAAGCTGATGGTATTGAAGAAAAAGTCCAAGCTGCACTGAAGGAATTGCTGAAATAAAATAACCAGGAATTGACATGACACTAGTTTCAATATTTCAACAAGTCAATGCAATGCTGTAAGGATGTAGTTATCAGTGAAAATAAACTTGGGAGATCACTTCAGTGACAACTAACTAGAAGAAAACCGTAGATGGGGGTTGATTCTGTACAACATGGAGGCAAGACTGTGACAGATCAACAAGCCCTCCATAGGAATAAGAGGATACGGTTTTACTGGAAAGCCAGGTTGAGACCCAGGGTATGGGAACATTCACATTTCATAGGAGGCAGTAATATTTCTGTTGGGTATAATAGATAAATGGGAAGGACCAACCTCACATTAGGAAGGGGTGCTAAACAATAATCATAGGGAATCTAAGGGGAGAATAAACCCAGTTCTATGATCCTGGGTAGGCACTTTGACTATGTTTCTATCAAGGCTTCAGTGAATGTGCCATGGACTGGGCATTTTGATGATTTGGGATGCTGGTCTTTTAAGGAACATAGCATCTTCCCAGTGCACACCTGAAGGACTTGACAAGGAAGTGTGATAGAATGAATTGGATCCTACCTCTCAAGTTCTCATAGCATTGGACTTCGGACTGAAATATCCTGATGGGAAGGGGTGCAAGGGATGGCCACCCCACAACTTTGGAAATGGCAGTCATTGGACCTTGGGTGGTACCTCTGCCTAAGTGGGTGTCCAATGAAAGGAGCCTCAGAACCATCACACATTTGGTGCATCAATATTCCCCTTCATTAATAGGACAGGTTTTAGTCTGAGAGGCAAGAATCTGCCCTTATAAGAGATGATACAAGAAAATTTCTCCTAGCACCAGTCCCCATGCTCAATGTAAACAGATCTCACTTAATTAAGAAATCAATGTAAACAAAAGAACAACTCATTATGGATTGCAGTTTGCAATTTCTTGACCCAAATTAAATTTGCTCTGTGCTCAAATACTGTATTTGTTGAACCGTCAGATGCACTTTCCCCCCAAAAGTGGGTGAAAACAAAAGTACATCTTATGGTCCAAAGGTGTGGTATCTTGGAACATTTGTTTATGGTCCCATGCACCTACTTACTGTCCCCTGCTGTTTGCATGCTATGAATTCCTGTGTGTTCAGGGGAAGTCCCACCTCCAGGAATCTAAGTGTCAGTCAGTAACATGATTGGCACAGCACATGTCACCATGATTTACTAATCAAAGTGGCGAGAATTCTTAACACTACTTTTAAATTTATGTTGTTAAATATTACTGTATTTTGATTTATTTTAATAAATATTTTAGTATACTGGTACTATTTAATTCAAAAATTTTTTTTCTTTTTTTCCTTCTCTATAAACTGGGTGCATCTTATGGTCAGGTGCATCTTATGGTTCGAAAAATATGGTACGTCTCAACTGTTCCAAGAAAGAAATTTCTTCTCTGGATTAATATCCTATTATAATTTGTATCATTCTTGCCCCTAACTTTAATCAATGTTTGTCAAGGTAGTGAAAGAAGAAAGGTCAATTTTTGGACTCATTTGATTTTTGAGAGGTAGTGGAATTTATGCCAATAAATTACACAAATAAATGTGTAAATGACCTATTCTTAAAAGAATATTTAAGAAAACAGCAATCCAAGAAATGTAACAAACATCAATCATAAATATGATTTTTCAATAACCATACAATTTAAAAATCATTTTATTGGGGGCTCATAGAACTCATCACAATCCATACATATACCCATTGTATGCAAAGCACATTTGTACATTTGTTGCCACCATCATACTCAAAATATTTTCTTTCTGCTTAATCACTTGGTATTAGCTCCTAATCATCCCTCTCCCTTCCCACTCCCACCCCCCATGAACCTTTAATAGTTTATGTAGATCCTTATAATCAATTCCCCCTTTCTAATCCACCTTCCCTTCACCCTCCTGGTATCGCCACTCTCATCACTGGTCCTGAAGGGACCATCTATCCTGGATTCCCCATGTTTCCAGTTGCTATCTGTACAAGTGTACATCTTCTTGTCTAACTGGATTTTCAGGGTAGGATTAGGATCACAATAGTGGGAGTGAGGAAGCATTTAAGAACAAGAGGAAAGTTGCATATTTCATCACTGCCAGAGTGTACCCTGACTGGCTCATCTCCTCATCGTGACCCTTCTGTAAGGGGATGTTGCTTCACCCACAGATGGACCTTGGATCCCCAATCTGTACTCCACCTCACTTCTAATGATATAATTTTTAGTTCTTTGTTGCTTGATTCCTTTGGTCACACAGGCTGGTGTCTGGCTATCAAAAGATACAGCGTCTGGGGTCTTAAAGGTTTGAAGGTAAACAAGCGACCATCTAGCTCAGAAGCAACAAAGTCCTTATGGAAGAAGTACACAATAAATTTTTTAAAAATGAATTGTGTTTCAAAATAATTTATTAGCCTCTGTGCTAATAATAAGAAATACCTCCTTTAGTAACTCTTATGTATGAATTTACAAAAAGATTGATCTGAGAGCTTCTTAAAAATATAACTGGCAAAAAAAAGTACAACTGGCATGAGCAGAAACTTTTTTCAGATTCCACATATATTATATGGGGGAGTACCTATAACAAACTGGAATTTTGCTGGGCAGAGCAAAGCTTTTGTAGTATGATTTTTTCCTGTTAGGTGAGCATTGAGCAACTTGCTTTGAGTTAATGCACCCAGTGGTGTTGTCTGGGGAGGTTCCCTCTAGTCACAGTGAATTTTTTGTAAAAGCAGTATTACATGGACCGCATTTTATGTGATGGCCAATTTAAAAGAATGGTGTGTGACTGTGAAATTTTGTCACCAGGAAAAATGACATAGAAACTGTTATGATGCCAAATACAGCTTACATGATAGTGCCATAGGAAAAATTCAAGTGTATAAATGATTCCTTTAAAAAAAGGTGAAATGTCCATTGATGAAAAACCTCAGTCTAGATGTCCATCATCTTCCCAAAGGGACAAAAATGTTGACTCAATGTGCATTTGGAATTTGTTTCAAAAGGTCAGACTGTTAACCAAGCTTTCTATTTAGAGATTCTGAAAAGATTGTGTATTCATGTGTGACAAAAAGGCCTGATTTGTGGCAGATTGGTTTTCCATCACAACATTGCACCTGCTCATGGACACAACCATCCCAGTGCACCAGTTTTTGCCAGAAACCAGCAAGTATCTCTTGTCCACGTCCCTTATTCACCTGACCTTGCTCTGTGAGACTTCTTTTTGGTTTTTTTTTTGAGTGAAGAGGGAAATGAAAGGACAGTGATTTGATTATGTGGAAGAGGTGAGGAAAGGAATGAGGGAAGTGTCATCCATCCAAACAGATGAGTTTGAAAACTGTTTCCAAGAATGGAATTGCAGTGTTTCCAAGAATGGAGTTGGCAAATATATTAAGTTTAATGAAGAGATTTGAAGGTGAAAGGATTGTTTTGTAAAAAAATGTAAACACATAGCTTAGAAAAATAAATAAATTTTGGGGCATTTTGTGGTACGCCTTTGATTCTGAATTGATAGGACGTTCGGGCAGTTTGGAAGACAATTGCTATGCTACATGTGGAAGATTCTACACACACTCACACACGCACGCACACACACATACCACAAATTCTCCAACTCATGGATTTATGGCACTTTTAATCTTTACAGGAGTACAGAGCCTCATTCACTATTCCACTGTGGTTAGCAGCCCAATGCACAGTGCACTACACCAATAGATTCCTCGCAAAGAACCATGGGCAACAAAATGGAAACTAATGGCTGTGGAGAAGTACAAAAGGGAGAGTTAATGATAAAAGAATATCAAGTAAGATTGGATTCAATTTTAAGTGACAGCCAAAATAACACTGGCTCACACAAAGTAAAATTTTATTTTTCTTTCACATGAAGTTGTCAGAAGTAAAGAATCATCCATAATAAGCAGATTGATTTCAAACAATGCTCCAAATCCCAGAGGTTTTTATCTTGTTGCTCTGTCATGCCTAGACACATGGCATTTTCTAGTAACAAAGGCATCTAGACTGAAATTGTCATTGGAGGTAACCATATATCCAACTAAAGAGAGATACTGAGGACAAGTGGAAACTGCCATTGTGTCTCAATTCTTATAATGACCCCTATTGTCCCTACTTCCTTATGGTCACACACTTAGGTAATTACCTTTGCTTGAATATGAATAGGATCTGTGAATTTCTCGTAACCAATAAAATATAGTAAGGAGGATGAGATTATATGATTATGTCCACATGATGATGTTGTCTGAGACGGTACTTTGTGCCTTAAAGGAGACTCTCCCTCCCTTCCAGAGACAATTGTAAGGAAGCAAGTGATTATATTGGGAAATCTCAAAAGACAAGGAAGTGAGCGTGGCCTCTAGGAGCTGAAGATGGTCTCCAGCCAACATCCAACAGCAACAAGCAAACGAAGCTCTCAGACCACCAACACTTGAATAAAGAAAGAAATTCTAAGAAAAAGAATTCAGTCATATCTAGACTTTGTTGCCTTGTGAGACGATCATCACTTAAGAGAAGACACAGTAGTTTAAAGGTTAAAATAAGGACTTCAGGCATGCTGATACCGATTAATCTTTTGGTAAGTCAGGCAGAGGAGAGAAGAAATAATTAGCGAGAGGTTTATTAGCAACGCAGCTGCCCCACATAAACATGCAAAAATTCACTCACTGCCATAGAATCAATTCTGGCCCCTGGTGACCCTTAAGGACAGGGTGGAATTGTCCTGTGGGTTTTCAAGACTGTACCTGTTTAGTGAAGTAGAAAGTCTTATTCTACTCCTCTGTGCAGTAGCCGGTAGTTCTGAATTTATGATTTTTCAGTTAGCAGCTCCTTAGAGTAGGAAAGTAATATTGGAAAAATGATATAGGAATAAAAGTTAACAGATGTTTTAAAATAGAAATATGTGCACTTTAATATGATCTTAGCAGAGTTGATGTGAACTGTTCCTTAATATTCTGGTACATATAAAAGCAGAGTGATCTTTTATTTTAGTTTTTAGTTTAAAAAAATGTCTTTAGGAGTATTTCAATATAAAGCTTCTATAAATTTTGGTATATTTCTATACCAAAATATGAGCTATTTTAGATAATGATGTTTTAAAGCAAATTAACATCTCCTGAAATCAAGCAAAGATTTCAAAGCTAAGCCATTACATATAATAGAGTGAGACCAAAAAATAAAATATACACCATTAGGTATATTAAACAATTACAAGTTACTGTAATGAAAAATCATAAAATAATCAATAATTCAAGAGATGATTAAAAGTCAACAAGATATTAGTAATAAAAAGAGGGACAGGGAATATTCTAGTAATGGATTTTGGATTTTGGTTTATAGTAACTCAAGAATTTTAGACTATTAGCAAATCTGTTATGTAAAACAGTTTTTGCTTACTTTTATAAAACCAGTAAAACTGGATGTTTTGCAAGAAGGGAAAGAACATCTGAAAATAGTGAAAAATTAAAGCATAGATGTATGCAAAAGAGAAAAGAAGATTTCTCCTATAATATGACATTTTTAGAAGACAGAATATTTACATAATTTTAACCACAAAATATTGGCAGTGATTTTTAAATTCTTATAATCTATTCACTGTTGGTCATTCCCAATTCCATAATATATTTTGCTTTACAAAGTTAGTCAACTAAGTCCAAAAATGGTAGTTAATGTGTTACGAAAATATTTTTATATCATTCTTGTGTAATCAATTCAATATCGACAGAAAAGAATTGCGTTTCATCCTTGTTTCTGACATCAGTGATAAGGCAATCACAAAGTCACTATTGTAAAATTCTAGGTCACTGTGGGTTCGGTAGTAAGCAAAAACAGGCACAATAAATATCACTGGTCAACGCAGAGGAGGAGACTAAATGAAAATATATAATTATTAGTTATCACAACAGAAACTATCAACAAACTAGTATATACCCTCCCAGTGGTGAGTCAGCAATGTCACCCATAAACCAAGTGATTAGAAAATAAGTAAAAGGAAAGGACTTGGTGTTAGTTTTTATTCTTTTCCAATTTGCATCCCAGAGCATGCTCACGCTCATTTTTTTTTAAATCTTCCATGGAAAGATTATAACATTATATAAATGGAAACTCAGTTTTTAAAATAAAGTGTGGATTCTCCATGTTGACAAGTAACTAAACCTGATTAGGGAAACTATATAACTACACTAATATAGAACCAAAGCAAAAGTGAAGTACTTATAAAATTAAGAAATGTACTTCTGTTGCAATAGGCATTTAGAAAATATTATGAAATTTAGAATGGCGTGAATCACAGGGCGACACCTCTGAATAGTCAATAAGAAATAAGGTGTGGCAGTTATATGCTGGCTCAGACAAAATCTAGAAATTCATCTTAGTGAAAGTTTAGCTGCCAGTGAAAATTAAGCAGCAATGATGTGTCTTAATTCTGTGACTTCTGGAAAACAAACAACTATCAAAAAAATAAAGCATTTCATATTTACATCCTATTTTTTCAAGTCTGATTAAAATACCCACCATTTCAGGCTGAGCCCCGGTGGCGTAGTGGTTGTGCGCGGGACTGTGGCCCACTGTGACGGAAGATCAATTCCAGCAGTAGGGCTGGGCCTCCTACTCCCACCACCGGAGAGCAGTGATGCCCCCCCCCAAAAAAAACAAACAAACAAACAAAAATAAAATAAAATTTCCACCATTTCTAAGGGATACTCATATCACAGTAATATGCTGTTTCAAATGGTAATAGTGACCAATCTTAGTTTAGTGCAAGAAGGAAACAGAGTTGACAGAATGCTTCTGCGAAATTATGTACACTGGATCACTATGTTATCATGTCCTTTCACCAAACATTTTGAAACAAATTTAAGTTTTTAGAACTGAGTCTTAGTTTCTCGATATGGCTTTTTAAAGAAAGCACCATGCCTTACTTTTTTCTGATCTGTAGTAGCAGGTATGTCCAACTAGCACCAACCCTAACAAGCTGCAGACACTGCCGTTTTTGAAATAAGAGAAAATCTTAATTTTATAAATACTCTGAATCACTTTCACAGAACAATTTTAGTATAGATTTCCAAAAGGAACTTCTAAGTGCTGATGAAATAATGATTTTTAGCATGCTTTGATATCTATCAAAATTCCCAAATTACATAAATACTGACTCACTACCATTTCTAAGCTGATATGCAGAAGATATATTATCTAGAAAAATTAAAAATAAATACTTGAAAGGCATTTCATCATTTTAAATTTACCACATATGAAAAATAATTTGAAAATAGATGGAAGTTAGCTACATATAAGGAGGTAACCCCGCAACAATGGAAAAATCAGAGTACATTTTTCCCATCAAGTGAGTATTGAGCAAATCACTCTGAGTTAGTGCACCCAGTGGAGACAACTGGGAAGGTTCTTTCTGGTCACAGTAAATTTTTTCATAAAAGCAGTTTCACTTGAATCTGATTTCTGTAGTAGCCACCTTAAAAGCACAATGTGCAGCTGTGGAAATATGTTTGCTACTCAGGAAAAAAATGTCACATAAGCTGCTATGATGTTGAATATGGCGTACAAGACAGCACTATGGGAAAAACCCAAGTGTACTAGTGGCTGTCTTGTTGCAAAAAAGGTGAAATGTTGATTGATGACTAACCTCATTCTGGAACTTCATTAACTTCCCAAAGGGACAAAAATATTGATTCACAGTGCAGGTGGAACTCATTTGACAAGCTCAGACTATTAACCAAACTTTCCATGTAGAGGTCCCGAAAAGATTGTATAACAGTGTGTGACGAAAAAGGCTGGATTTTTGACAGATGGGGGCTTGACTTTGTGATCATGATAATGCACCTGCTCACTCAGTGTCTCAGGTTTTGCCAAAAAAGATCATGTCCGTCTTGCCCCACACAGCTTATTCACAAGACCTCTCTCCATGCAACTTCTGTTTGTTTCTGCAAATGAAGAGGAACATGAAAGGACAGCGATTTGAAGACACAGAAGAGGTGAAGACTAAAACAAGGGAGGCGCTATCAGTTATCCAAACAGATGAGTTTGAGAAAGGCTCCCAAAAATGGAATTGCAGATTTGATAAATGTACTAAGTGTAATGGAGAGTGCTTTGAAAGTGAAAAGATTTTTTTGAAACCGCCCTGTATAATTTTTTGCTTACACTTTTTTTGTTTCCCCCATATAGTAACACATTTCTATTTAGTGTTTTATGGGTTTGCTTTCTTTTAAAGAAGATTTTAATTAAACAACTACATGAATTAAGCCCTAGTTTATCTTCTGTTTTATTCCTTCTGATAAACCTTGAGGAAAAAAACCAAGGAATTGTTGTAGAATAAGCAAACAGAAGAAGTGCAAATATTTATTCTAGAAACAGCAGATGATATTGGGCTAGATATTTAATAATATAGCTAATTAAGTGTTTCCTGTCTCATTGAGAGAAATCATTCTCAAGTTATGTAGAATATTAAAATAAACAATATTTCTATAAATTATATAAAGGGGGAATGGCATATAATAAAAGATATTTTATTCTTAGTTCTTATTTGCATTCATTTAAATTTTAAAATAATTCAAACAAAATCATCCAATTATGATGATGTAAATTTGTAAAACATATGTTGCAATAGTGTGACAAAAAAATCTTTCCAACATGATTCATCATAATTTATAGCAAGTTATCATAAATCCATGACATTCAAGATGTCAAAAAGGGTAATGTAGATTCTTTGTGCTCTTTCCCATCAATTGATAGAGTCCATTTTACTTCCTTTTTCATCTGAGCTTGTCCTGCAGTTTTGACTAAATAATGTGGTGGAGTCACACGAACTTCTGAAATTGAACCTTAGGAAAACTATGATTTCTATGTTATCAATAGGAGCCTCGTATTTTGGATTGTAGCCACTATACTTTGAAAAGTACAAGCCATTCAAACCCAGGCTGAACAAACAGTAGGCAGACAACACCAACTGCTAGCCATGGGAGTGAGCCATATTGAAATATTCCAGCCCAATATAGCCTATAGACCATCATGATGATGTCAGCCCAATGAAGTCTGTAAGAATAAAGTCTTTGAGATCTGCATTTGTTGGTGGAGTACTAGTCAAGATAAGAAGAAACAGCTGCAAGCAATATGCTATTCATTGGAATTTGGAGTGCAAATTATGAATCTAGGAAAATTGAAAGACATTAAAACTAAAATGAAACACATAAATAATAATATCCTAGGTCTTAATTAGCTGAAATGGACTGATGTTGGCCATTTTGGATAATAAAATCAAAGAATTACTATACCTGGAATAACACAATCAAGAGGAATGACATGACATTTATTGTCAAAAAAAGTATTGAAAAATCTGCCATGAAGTACAATGAGGTTTTTGAAAGGATTATATCCAGTTTCCTTCAAGAAAATCCAATTAACACAACGCTTAGTCAAATTTAAGCATCAATCACAAAAGCTAATGGCAATAAATTGAAGAATTCTATAAATGTGTGCCATCTGAAATTAATCAAACACGTAATCAAATTGCATTGAGAATTATTGGTGACTGGAATGCAAACGTTGAGAAAAAAGAAGAAGGAACAATAGTCTGAAACTATGGACTTGATGACAGAAATGGAGCTGGAAATCGCATTATAGGAGGTTGCAAGACCAACAGTTGTACAAAGTAGATACCTTTTTTGAATAGCAGAAGAGGCAAATCTACACATGGATTTCCCCAGATAGAATACACAGAAACCACAATAGCCATAGAAACTGACTCTGTGTGTGAGAAGACAGTCGAGAGATGCTCACTATCAGCAGTTAAAATCAGACCAGGAACTAACTGTGGAACAGACCATCAGTTGCTCATATATAAGTTCAGGATAAAGCTGGGGGGGGGGAATTAAAACAAGTCCACAAAAGTCACAATATGATCCTGAATCTATCCCCCTTGAATTTTGGGAACGTCTCAAGAACATCTTTGATACCTTGAACACTAGTGACTGAAAACCTGATGAACACTCGAGGACATCAAGCCATAATAAATGATGAAAGTAAAACGTATCAAAAAAATCAAAGTAGATTTCAAAAAAGACTTTGAAACTGGCTTTTCATTGTAGAGCACCTAAAACAAATGGGAGAAAATAAAAAATCAACAAGCCGAGTAGAAATTTGGAGAAGGCAATTGAGAAGACAGTGTCAAATATGATATAAAATGTGCAAAGATCTAGAATTAGAAAACCAAAAATGAAAAACATGCTCAGCATATTTGAAGCTGAAAGAACTCAAGAAAAAAGTTCAAGCTTGGGCTTCCTACTCCCACCAGGGCAGTGATGCACCACTCCCCCCCAAAAAAAGTTCAAGCTGTGAGTTGTAATTTTGAAACATTCTATGAGAAAAATATTGAATGATGCAAGAAGCATCAAGAGAAGATGGAATGAATACAGTATCGCTGTACCAGAAAGAACTACTCAACAGTGTAGTTCTGCCATTCAGGAGGTATCGTATGAGAAAGAATCAGTGGTGCCGATGGAAGAAGTTCAAGAAGCACTGACTGCATTAAACAAAAGCAAGGCTCCAGGAATTGGTGGAATACTAACTGATAAATTCAACAAGCTCATGAAGCACTAGAAGCCGTTTTATGTGCCAGGATTTTGGAAGACAGCTATGGGTCAACTGACTGGAAGGTCCATATTTGGGTCCATTCCAAAGAAAGATAATCCCTTTCAATTGAGAATGCTCGATTTCTATGACAATATCCTCGATACTACACACACGTAAAATTTTCATGAAAGGTATTTGATGGGAAAAGATTTCACACTAAGAAAGCATCAAGCGGAGAGGTAGCACACCATGAAGAGCTGATGGTATGGTGTACACGGTAGAGCGCCAAGCTGTGCCAAATGTATTCAATATGCATGTTGAAAAATTATCCAAGAACTGAAGAATATCTGGATTGAACCCCCGTGGCATAGTGGTTATGCATAGGACTGCGGCCCACTGGGAAGGAGGTTCAATTTCACCTCCACAGGAGCAAACACTGGGCCTCCTACTCCCACCACCAGAGGGCAGTGATGCCTAAAAACCTTTAAAATTTTTTAAATTAATAATTAAAGCATATCTGAATATGAATGCCGCATCAGGATTGGAGGATGGCTCATTAATAGCCTGCAATTTGCAGATGGCACAGCCTTACTTGCTGAAAGGAAGTATTTGAAGCACTCACTAATGAAGATCAATTACTCCAGTCTTTCATATGGATTACACCGCAATATGAAGGGAAATTGGTTCAATAAACAAAAGCATGACAGATGGAGAAAAGTTAGAAGTTGAAAAAAAAATCATTTTACTCACATCAACAATCAACGCCCGTAGAAGTGGCAGTCAAGAAATCAAATGGCATTGCATGGAGCAAATCTACCGTAAAAAAAGTCTTTGTGTGTGTGTGTGTGTGTGTGTTATGTATGTGCAAATCGTTGCAGTGGGGGCTCGCACACCTCTTATCACAGGCTATCCTTCCATCCATTGTATCAAGCACATTTGTACATTTGTTGCCATCATCATTCTCAAACAAAATACTCTTTAAAGTGCTAAAAAGAAGTCACTTTGAAGATTAAGGTGAACCTTACTCCAGCCGTGGTATTTTCAGTAACATCATCCGTATGCAAACTCTGGACAGTGAATAAGGAAGGCAGAAGAAGAGTCATTTCTTTCCTATTATATTTTTAGCAACGTATATAGAACATGTCATGAATTTCCAGAAGAGCAAATAAATATGTGTTGGAAGAAATATTGCCAGATGCTCCCTAGAATCAAGGATGACAAAGTCTTTCTCACATTCCTTGCACACGTTAGCTGGAGGGACCAGTCCTTAGAGGATGCCATGCTTCATTGAGGCATAGGAAAAGGAAACACATTGTCAATGACTTCTGTTTATAGAGCAACTTGTAACAATACGCTCAAGCATAGCTACAATTGTGAAGATGTCACAGAAGAGGCAGTGCTTTGTTTTGTTGTACACAGGGTCACTCCAAGTCAGAACTGACTGAACAGCACCAAAACCCCCCAATAATTGCCTCTATAAACCATCTTGTCTCTATACCTTTATTTCCTACATTAGGTTTAAGGATAAATAATGATCAAACAACACAAGAAAATTCATCTAAAAGAAAACAATTATCACGAAGTATATGGGTAGTCTGTTTCCTAAAAAAAAAGACATTTTAAAAATGATGAATTTAGTTATTCTTTATAAACTCTTCTGATATCCTTGGAACATAGAAATAATTTTCTTAGCTCTTTTATATGGTGAAAGGACTATGGGCTCCACTCTTCCTAGATTTCTTCCAGTCTAGTTTGTGTCAGCCTTCTTGTTCCTCCGCTCATTGCTCATGGAATACTTTTAGTTATTTGACTATCATAATTCTTGAATCAGTACTTCCTATTTAGCTTAGAAAAATCTTCAAATATTAATAAACATTTTCAGCATATATGTCTGCAAAAAAGATGTTTATTTCCTCACATCTTATAGTGTTTTCTGGTGTCTTTAAATGACTATGCATGTGCTACAATGTCATATTTTTAATTCAAAAATACTTATATTCTTCTCTTTTAAATTTCTTTCTTTTTGAATTCCATCCAAAGGTTTTTTTGTTCTGCTTTTTGTGTGATTATGTCTCTCTCTCTTTCTCTCTCTCTATATATATAATATCTTATATATATATTACACCTTGCAGGATTTCTTATTCTGTAAACCTTTACATGAGTATCTAGACTCTTTGTCTCCTCTGGAGAAGCTGGTGGGTTTGAAACACTGACTTCATGGCTCTCAGTCAGTGTTTACACAACAGTGACAGTGGCACTCCTATAGTTCTACATAAACATTAGAAAACAAAAGAGATACAATAGGATAACTGTTATCTTCCAATTTATAAAAAGAATATTTTCAATAATAAACATTTTTTCCACATAACAGTTATCCTGAGGGATGGATATATAATTCTATTTCACTGGATGATTATCCCATCAACTTGCATAGATCTTTCTCTCTGACAGCCAATTTTAGTTTCCTCAAAGATCATTCAATTACTCCTAGTTGAATTCCATGTGACACACTTACTTAGAAATGTTTCCTTATTAGTGACATCTTTCATGTGTAGGGGAAACTTCCCATGATAGATAGATACATCCTTGATTTAAAATGTGAATTCAGAGAAGTGAAAAATTGTACTTTTAGCTGTTTGGATAGAATTTTGCATTGCATACCCAAATTCTAGAAAAGAGAAGATATTTTCCAGCAAAAAAGCAGTTGGGAGCACAAAAATGGAAATGTTTTGCAGTTAAAAATTGTGCCTTTGTTTTTTATTCGCTGAGTTAATGAGCCTCTCTAAAACTCAATTATCTCATTTGAAAAAATAAAAGCAACATCTTTGCAGGATAATGAACAAAATACAAGTAAACTGATGGATGAGATGTAAGGAATCCACATAGAGCTAAGCTTTATTAAATTTGTCTTTATTATTATCAAAGTAAAAGTCAATTTAAAAGAGCTGATTTTTCAAAAAATGCACTGTGATTTTCAAAGTAAAAGAGTGACCATTACCTAATTGCATCAAGATTGATGACAAGGAAAGGAACGATACTACTGTGCCATTTGCAGGCTCACAAATGAAATGCCACTCAGGATGGAGGACAGCCTATACAAAGGTAATCGTTGTCACTGTTCAACTGCAGGACAGACAGTAAGAGGAACCTTTTTTTAAAAAAACTTGGTATCCCAGATATTGGGAGAAAGATTAGGCAATCTACTCCCATAAGGAGCTACAGGTTCAGAAATCCATAATGGCAATTCAACTTTGTCCCATGTGATTGCTATGAGACCCAGTGGATTCAACTGCAGTGTGTGATAAACTAGAATTATTTTCCTCACATAATTTTAATGTTCTCCCCTGCCCTGGCCAGATGTATATAGAGATCTTCCAATCTCCAATACAGAATCTTGTTTGTTCTACCACGCACAACACTCCTCTCTATATCTACATGAAAGCAACTCTGTATTACCCGAACTCACTCACCGACATCAAGTGGATTCCAACTCACAGAGAACCTATGAGAGGCAGTAGAACTGGCCCGTTCCAGCAGAGATAGGTCTGTATGGGACAGTAGGGGAGGTTTGACATGCTGACCTTGCAGTTAGCAGCTCCGTGTGCTCCACTATGCCACCAGCACTCAAAGAAGACTCAATTTAGAAACAGATTCCAAACACCTGCTCTTGCTTAAATTGTAATATGTTTAAAACAAAAAGTATTAATAAATAAACCTTATTTAAAACTAATTTCTTTATTTTCTGAAGCACTATGGAAATAGAAGAAAACTCAAGTATTTAAAAAACTTTTAAAATGTGATAGCAATTTATTAAAATTATAGTTCTTTGGAGTACTGATTATTTTCCAGAACTGAGGACCTCTAATAGAACTGCTGACTCACCAAAACATAATTATTGTGAAGTATGTTCCGTTTAATTTTCCTGAGACTTAGAGCTCAATTTGTATACATTTTAGGGAGCTCAAAAGATTCATGGAAATTTGATGATCCTTTAATCCCACTCTCCCATTAAATTTGTACAGCCCCCATGAATGAGAGTAAGTTAAAAATATTTCTACAAAAGCATAGAAACATGATTCAACAAGAGGGTCAAAGTGTGAGCCTACTGTGTCTCAACCTAGCTTCCATCAAGGGTTATGTACTTTTTGAAGGTGGTGTTTTCATCTCTAACCTTTTCCTGAATATTTCTGCACTTAAAAACACTTTTGACATACAAAAAGAACTAAAATATGATTCTATTTAAATTTTCTTTGAGTTTGGGAGGAGGGTGAAGAGGAAGACTAAATGGGCAACATCAGGACTGTAGGCTGGTGGGGGTGAGGTCACAACCAAATTCTTGAAAGACAGACCTTGCTATCCGCAGAGAAGGACAAAGTACACAGATTGTTGCGATGGAAATAATTTTCCTGATACAATTTTTCTGGCGTTTTTCTTATTAATACTTCTAAACTGTCTTAAAACTTCATATGAGCACTTGTGATCATCCTATAGCCTCTAAGGATATCTACCAAGATTATCCCACTGGAGACCCCCAAACTGTAGCCTTGTAAGCTCAACCATCCTTAAAAAGTCTAAGTTACACAATCAGTATTGCTTTATGTGAGGGAAAATTCCCAAAAATCTACAACAAAATTCAATGATTCAAGAAGATGCCAACTTGAATATCGTTACCAACTTTTATATTAGTCCTACCTCAACATAATTTTATTCTGTGTGACAATTATCCTTTTTTATCCTATTGTAGGATGTGAAATCATCCTATAAAAAGTAAGAACTTGTCTACAGCAATCCAGTGAATATGGAGACTTGTTTCAAACGTATTTAAACTCTTTCATGTATTAACTGAAACTCTAGAGGCAATCCATTATTTTTACTTGCCTTTACACAAAATTATTTACTGATAATTATAGTACTCTTATGTAGTACCCAAACCAATTAGATTTACCTTGGGGAAGGTTGGTAAAGAGTGATAGAGACAGAGATAAACTCTGGTAGGAGTAGAAGAGTTAAATGAGACAAAGCTGCATACTGTTAGATGCACAATCCTTAAATAATGAAGTCTAGCTGTGAGTAGATATATGGTTAGGTTCACAGGTTAAACAGATGTAGAAGAATGAGGGGAAACATATAAAACTTTGTCGGTTTGACATGTGCATAGGAAAGTTGTATGTAAGATAATTAAGACAGAAGAAACATTGATGCATTTGAATTATGGTACTGGTGAAGAATAGTGAACATATCATGAACTGAGTGAAAGACAAACAATATCCTTTGAGAGAAGCCCAGTCAGAATGTTCCGTAGAAGCACGGATCACAAGGTTTCATCTCACTTTTCCAGTCCCTAGGAAAGAGTGTCATCCTTCATAACCCAGAAAGTCAGACAAAAAATAAAGGTTGCTGTCCTGTCTCAATACGGAGTGACATAGTTGCTGCCACAAGGGCTTAAACATAAGAACAATTGCAAGGATGGTGCAGGGCCAGGTAATGCTTCCTTCTGTTGTGTATAGCATTCCTGAGTAGGAACCTATTCTAAGGCACCTAATAACTATTTTTGCAGAAAATATGATTGAACATGCATACTTTGTTACAAAGATATTCATGAATGTGGTGAAATACCCAGGGGATAAGCTATGAGAACTTCTTATACCTAACCAAACATTTAGGATACGATTCACCAACTTGGGACCTCAGGATCATAGTCTCAGGGAACGCCATGGTCAATTGGCATAGTGTAATCTACAAAGAAAACATATAATCTACTGTGGTGAGTAGCAAGAGGGCTCTTAAAAGCTTGTGAGCTGCTATCAAAGGTACAGCTACCTGTCTCTCCTTATCCAGAGAACAGAAAAAGGATAGAAATTGAAGACATATGGAAACAATCAGTCCAGTGCACTAATGGGCCACGTGAAGACCAGTCTCCATGACCCTGAGACCTGAAGTAGATGATGTTCAGCTCCCACTGCCAACCTCTCTTTAGAGGATCACATTAGGAGATGCTGTATAAAGTGTGGGTTACTGGTAGAAGATTACTGGTAGAAGAGATGGGTGAGAGACTTCAAATGTTAGTTACCTTTCAGGTCTGGAGCTGAACCAATTTTCAGTGACACTCCAGAGGGCTTAGGAAAGAAGGAGGAGGAGAGGCAAGGAACATGAAGGAGGTGGGATGAGAGGCATCGTCCTGAGAAAGTTGCAGTGACTGCAACGAAGCAAACTGAAAGCTAATATTGTGCGTTGTAAACCTTCACTGAATCCACATCAAAAACAATTTTAAGCAGAGAAAAATTTTCCCTAAGACAGATGATGGAAATTTACACCAAAACTTATTGTTCTTTTCTTTTGATGAAGGTACTCAAGTAATGTGGCTTCATTTGTTGGCTAGCTAGTAATCCCAATCAATTTATATCATCTAAAAATTAAGCTATGGTAAGTTGTACAAGAGTAGATAGACTACGGCCTCCACCCTACCACTGCCTAGCTGCAGGTCAAGTAGAAAAGAGGAATGAAGTAATAAATGGGTGGAGATTGTATGTGAGTGTGTGTGCTCACACATACACATATAATATATATTTATACATTCAATTTGTAAATGTACATACATGTACTCAACTATCTTAAATGAAAAATGCAATACTGACTCTATTAGTTCTATGGAAATTACTGATTGCTAAGCCCACTTTTATTTAGAAACAACCCAGAGGCAAATTTAAAAAGTAAACCATTATCTATGAAGATTGACTATTCATACATGACCATTACCATGACACCTTCACATTCCCTTAAATATCAACTCTCACCGAATCCTCGTATACATAAAGCTCACACATCTATGCTTGCAATTGGACGTCTTTAAAAATATGATCTGCTCTTCAAGAAACAGCATCAAGATCCTTCTCTCTAGGAGACCGAGTTAGTCTTTCAAACTAGAAATCTTCCTTTTTAGCTCCTACCTGACGCTGAATGCTGATATCATTCTGAAATGTTTTTTTTTTCATCCTGTCAGCACATTTATCCTTCTTTTCATGTGGCAGAATTACAGGATGAGAAAAAAATGGCTAGAAGGTAAACATCTCCTGCTACCATTTTACCCTCTCTCCCACCTCTCACACCTCTGATTAGAGTATCTCTAATTGAAAGATTCTCTACCCTTCTTCTTTAAGAGCACAGTGTCAGCCACTAATGTGGTGCTAAATAAATACTTGATAAATGAGCTTATGAATAGGAGTGAAAAAACAGTCTCCACCCTTTTCTTTGATGTAAGATCTTTCAGCCCACAATGTTTAATTAGTATCCTATCAGATTCTCAGTTATGTTTTGCAAACATACTTAACCATCTGAAACCTTCAAATCATCAAGTAAACTAGTTATTTGGAAATCATTTTCTGTATTTATGTACTTTAAACTGAATAATCCAAACATGCCAATTCCTACAACAAGTCCCCTTTTACCATCTAGTCTATCTTTAAAAAAATCATATTTTTAAAAGATCGAATATGACCTCATTAGTATATCACTAATAATACTCTAAATCCATACCTAAGTCATTATCACAGATCTTCTCATTCAAAATTATTATTGTCTATGTTTTAAATGGCTATATTGTAATGAATCTCTTTCCCAGAGTAAAAAATCAACAACAATAAAAACCAATATGATTTTTGGATCCCAGTCACAGTATTTTGTCCACAATAGTTCCTCATAAATATTTCTTAATTTGACTGGGTATCGGAATTTCTCTCATATTCAAGGGTAAGTGGACCAATTTATCCATGGATAATGCTTATCAATGCTCATGAAAGCAGCAATTAAGAGATCAAATGAGACACGTCCTTGGGTAAGTCTGCACAAGAGTGTTGAAAAGCAAAGGTATTACTCTGAGGACAGTCCTGTACCTGGTCACAGTCAAAACCAATTTTCAATTGCCTCATTAACTTGTGAAAGTTGGACACTGAATAACAAAGACCGAAGAAGAATCGATGCCTTTGAATTAGGATACTGGTGAAAAATATTGAAAACCAGAGTCTACTTAAAGAAGTACAGCCAGAATTCTCCTTAGAAGCAAGGATGGCCAGACTTCCTTCTTACATACGTTGAACATGTTGTCAGGAGAGAGCAGACCCTGGAGAAGGACCTCCTGCCTGGTAAAGTAGTGGGGAAGAAAAAGAGGAAGAGCTTCAAGAAGATGAACTGACCCAGTGGCTAAGGGCTCCAACATTACAATTGTAAGGCCGGCACAGAACCAGGTGGGACTTTGTCTGTTGTGCACAGGGTTGCTATGTGTTGGAACTGGCTCAAGGGCACCTAACACCAACCAACCAATGGGAGAAAGAGTTTCAAGAACTAGGAATAAAGGACATAGGGCAGGTGTCTATTTCCAGCTACCACGCTGAGTCCCTGAGTGGCAGAGTTAAGCACTTGGCTATTAATCTAAAGTGTGGTGGTTCGAGACCTCTCAGAAAAAAAGTTTATCATTCTGCTTGTGAATGGCTACAAGAGTTAAAGTCTTAGGCAATGCCACTCCACTTTGAAATGCATCAGGTCATTGTCATCAGTCAAAACAAACTTCAGAGCAAATGGCAATCTTTTAAGGAAAAAAAAAAAAAAGAATGAAGTTCATCCTGGTCCACCGAGCCTTCAGGACGATATTGCCTCTCAGAACTGCTGATACAAAGAGAGGGCCATATGGCCAGGCTCACTATGAAATACAGCCACCCTCACTGACCCAAGACATTTTGGAGTCAACAATGGAGAAACAGGGTCTGGCTCAGCCACACCAAAATACTAAGGGTGTGTGACAGAACACGGAGCTCCAGATCCAGCACCAAAGATACACTTTGTGACCAAAGTGTGACACCCCATCCCACTCAACCAGGAGACACTCCTGGAAGTCAACGAACAGACCTTAAACTATTTGTGGGTTTTATATTATTATTATTATTACTATTATTATTATTGTATTTTTGCATGTATGTCTACATGTTGGATATTGGGGTTTTTTATTGATGTCTTCATTGTTTTCTTTTCTTTGTTTGCTTCGTATGGGATGCCCTTTTTTTTGAGCATGTTATTTTCTCTACAGGTCTAGCTGGATGGGCGGTCTAGGGGTGGGGACGATGGGACTGATGGTACCAGGGTGGATTTAGCAGGGGGCTGTTGACTGATCCAGGGATGGGGGGAGCAGCATGTGGTTCAGGATCGGTGGCAGGGTGGGTGCGGAAGGTCCAACAGGGATTGATTAAAACAAATGTAACAGAGAGACAATATTGAAACTCAAATGGAGGTGGAGCATGATGGTGGGATGGGAGGAGGTATAGGGAAATAGAGAAAAGAACTGGGGAGAAAGGGACATTTATAGAGGTTAAATACAGGTATATACATAGGTACATATATTAAAATGATGAATGGTAAATAGATAAATATGCATATGCTTATAGGCTTAGAATTAGGACAGCAGATGGGAATTGGACCTCCATCAGGTACTTACTCAGTGCAAGAACATTTTGTTCTATTAAATTGCATTCCATGATACGCAGCTCCCTAACATGATCACAGAAAAGAAATGTGTGCATAAGCAAATATGGTGAAGAAAGCTGATGGTGCCCGGCAATCAAAATATGTAGCGTCTGGGATCTTAAAGGCTTGAAAATAAACAAGTGGCCATCCAGCTCAGAAGCAATAAAGCCCACATGGAAGAAGTACACCAGCTTATGGGACCAAGAGATATCAAAGGGATCAATTATCAGGTGTCTGGAGAGCTGCTGCTGGCTTTTTTTGGGGGGGGGGCGGGGAGGGGCATCACTGCCCTGGTGGTGGGAGTAGGAGGCCCAGCCTTGCTCCTAGAGAGCTGCTGCTGGATTTGAAACTCCAACCCAGTGTGCTGCAGTCCCGCACACAACCACTACGCCAACCGGGGCGCAGCCCCTAGGTTTCAAGAACTAATTATCATAACATTATGTGCTCACATTCCTGATATCACTGACGACAAATATGTACATAAGCAAATGTGGTGAAGAAAGCTGATGGTGACCAGCTATCAAAAGATGTGTGTCTGTGATTTTAAAGGCTTGAAGGTGAAAAAGTGGCCATCTAGCTAAGAAGCAAGCCCACATGGAAGAACCACAACAGTCTGTATGACCACGAGGTATCAAAGGGATCCAGTATCAAGCATCAGAGACCTAAAACATATATCATTATTAGTGAGGGAGAGTTCAGATTGGGGACCCAAAGCCCATCAATAAGTGAAGAGACATCTTCTTCCAGAGGGGTTGTAGCAAGGAAATGAGCCAGTCTGGTGCAATGTAATAGCAATGAAATGTTCTCAAATGTTTCCTCCCACCGACTATCACTATCCCAATTCTGCCAGACAGATTTGGCTAGACTAGGCGATACACATTGGAGTCGAAAACATGGAAATCTAGGATAGATAATCCCTCAAGACCAGTGGAGAGTGGTGACACTGGGAGGGTGGAGGGATGGTGGAGTAGAAAGGGGAACAAATTTCTTGGACCTACATTTGACCTTCTCTCTAGGGTGCGGACAACAGGGGTGGGGGGCGGTGAGTGAAGTGACACATTAAACAGTGTAAGATATGAAGAAGTAATAACAATTTGTAAATTATTGGAAGTTCATGGGGGAGGTGAAAAGGGAAGGGGAAATATGGGGAGTTGGAATTAAAAAAAATAAAGAACTAGAGGAAAGAGGAAAGAGGGGAAGAGGAGCTTATGTTGGAGGGGTTCAAGTAGATAATGTAGATGAATGTGGCAACATGTGTACAAATATCCTTAATATGAACGATGTATTAAATGTTGTAAGAGCTCCCAATAAAATCTATATTTAAAAAAAAGAATGGCAAGACTTCAACTTGCTTACATCAGGATAGACCAATTGTTAGAAAAGTACACCACATCTAAGAAAATGAGGGAAGGCCTCCCGGAGATAGCTTGATTCAATAGCTATAACAGCAGACAGCAGCAAAGCATGACCGGACAATATGTCATTCCATCATGCGTAATGTCACCATGAGCGGGAGCTCACTGGAGGGTAACTACGAGTGTCAAAATCACTACTTTGAACCCTGGCTTCAGGCTCCATCTGATAAACATGTTATGGTACTGCCTCTCTGGCATTATCTAGAAAGTTAAATATTTGGCACAAGCAAGCATCTATTCCTAATGTGTTAAATATTTAATAAAACTTTAAAATTAATTAAAAAAATATGCAGAGGGAGGCAGCAGAAATGAGGAGTGGATACCAGGGCTTCAAGAGGAAAGTAAATGTTTTGAGAATGATGAGGGAAAAAAATGTACAAAAATGCTTGACACAATGGATGATGATGGGATTGTAATAAGAGTTGTAGGAGTCCCCAATAAAATGATTACATATTTAAAAATGCAGAATTCCTACCTAAGAACAACTGTTCAGTAATACTAAAAACAAAACAAAACAAAATCTCACTGCTGTTGCGCGCATTCGGCATCACAGTGACCTGATAGGACAAAGTAGGATTTTACAGGATCAGAAAGCCTCATCCTTTTCCTTCAGAGTGACTGGTGGATTTGAACTGCTGTACTTGCGATTAGAAACCCTATGAATAATTACTGTGGGTTTGTGCCAAACCCAAATCAAACTCACTGCCATCAAATGGATTCTGACTCATACCGAGTCTATAGGACAGATTAAACAGGCTTAGACAATCTCACGTTTCTCAAGAGAGGCTGGTGATTTGCAGTTAGCAGCCCAACTTGTAATCACTCTGCCTCCAGGACTCCTATTGCTTATACTCTCCCAGTTTGCCTCTAGTAGGAAGCTACATAAATTCTGTGTCAAAACTGATTCTTTCTGTAAAATTAAATGGTATTTAGAGATGAAGCTCAATAAAAATCAGAATGTAATAAATTGTATTTATACTAATTAACTATGTTTTTAAAAATCACTACACTTTATCTATAGTGAACAAGTTAAAATCATCGTGAAAGGAAGTGAAAGGGTCTTTACTATTTTCCACTGGGCAAATATGCCACTTCCAAGCTTCAAACATATATTAAACTCATCACTTCATTGACTACCATGGTCCCAGTTCCCAATACAAAAGAAACAAGTAAACAAATTTAAATCAGTAGCTTGACTTTGTTTTGTCTTTATATCAGTGATATGAGCAGAATTGACAATGTTATATACCAGGACCAATGAATGTTCCACTATATAATAGAAATATATGTGTATTGCTTTAAATTCAATATTCAGAGTTCTTTCTATATCTTTCCCTAGTCCCCCAAAATAAGTTTTATCTAGAACAAGACTTGATAACAGTATAGGGTTAGGAGTTATCTACCAATTGATTAATTAATATACCTTAGTTTTAATGCAAATCAACAATGGGAAAACAATATGTATTTATCAAATGCCTCCTATATGTTTGCTGCTTCTGCTAAAAGCTGCATATGTGCTATCTCAATTAACCTTCAAACAGATGTTATTAATGCTTTATAAGTGCAGGAATTAGAGTTTTACCTAGTCTCGGTAACTTCCCAATGTCTTATAACTTGTAATTATTAAAGTTGGGCTTAGAACATGAATTTTCTAAAAAAGAAGTGTTGTTAAAAAGTTAAAGAAAGGAAGATAATTGATATTTGCATGCAAAGCTTGTAGCGAAAATTGATATATTATATCATGGAAGAAGTGTTTTGGACATCTCTCAGTCCCAATTAATCAGCTATTAATTGGGAAGATATAACCTAACATTACTTTGTACTTACAATGAAATCAACACATAAATATTAGGTGATTATAAGTACAGCATGCAGATATCAGACAGTAATAGTCTTGATACTCTGAGCAGAACACACATCAGTAAAGCGTTTGGTTCCTTAGAAACTATATTCCACCTCTGGTGTCAAAATACAGCGGTGTGAAAAGGAAGAAGATACTGAGGGGTTTTAAATTATTATATAGGAGAAAGGTCTGAGAAAATGAGGAGGGTTTATATTAGAAACAAAGAGTTTTAGTGAGGACCTGATGATGGCCTCTACATACTTAAAAGTCCATCAAGTAAAAGGTAAGAAGTGGTATCTACAATATTAGATCAGAGAACAGAAATTAAGCATAAGTGTCTGGGAAGACTATTTTGGATAGACCATATTATAAAAACTAAATGCATCATAAAATGGAATTTATTAACTATCAATGCTTTAAGCCCACATACAAAAGGGTTTCAAAAAAGGTGTGAAGAAATGGAATTGAAAGAGAATAGATTTTTTTCTCACAAACTTTCTGAAGACTCCTCATATTTCTGAAAATGGTCAAGCAGCGGTCCCGCACTTCTCTTTGCCAGACAGGCTGTCAAAGAAGTCTCTCCCGATTAGGTTTTATTCCCCCACAGATACCCAGAGAATCACTCATTCCCATTGGCTGGTCCAGGAGATGTTTTTTTTTTTGGGGGGGGGGGTTCTTTGAAATATGACTTCTGTGTTCTACATAAAACATACAGCATAAAATCTGCTTATAACAGAAACTTTCCAAAAGTTCCTAAAATAAATTCAGCAAAATCTAATGCACCATTAAAACCTGGAACAGTAAAATTTAGGCAACTATTTTACATGAGTAACTACTGCAGAGTCTAATGGGCACTCTTCCTTGGGACGGGGCAAATGTTTCTGGGAGAAGGCAATCAAACTTGCAGGGAGGGAGGCTCTCACCGCACATCCCCTTCTCCTCTCCCTCCATACTGCTTTGAATTTCTCCCCCATTCTCCCCTTTCCTTTAATTCTCAAATAGGGGAAGTCTCTGAGTTTTGAAAAAGTTCATGGAAAAATCCCATTATCTTTCAATTATACATGTGCACATAAAAGGGCTTCCAAAAATCCACGGGAAAGTGGAATTAAAAGAAAATAGAATTTTCTCAAAGATTTTGAAGCCTCCCTCCTATATGCTGCATATATGTTTGTAAAGAAAAATAGATTTGATATATTTAAGCAATTAGTGACTTCTATAAGCTAATTTTGAGATAAAGTCATATATGCGTATATCACTTTTAAAGCTTTATGAACTTTACATATTTTTAATTTTATTCTATTACCTTCTGTAATAGACAAAAAAGGAATAATTTGCATTTGGCATATGCCTAAAGCCTTGCCCTATAATTACTTTTTGAATAAAATACATACTAATGCATATATTATGTAGATTTCTTGGAGTGGTAGATGAAAATGCTTATATAATTTCCCTAAGGAATGGGAGTGTCCACTAACAAGAACTTTTCCCAGGGTGAGAAATAGGAGTGGCAGACAGGAGGTTTTCAACACAATGAATTATAAATGTAGGGATTCAAATTCAAAGGCATTAAAATACACACATAGAAAGCACAGTTTGTCTAATAGGATAAAGAAATTCTGATTTCCACTTGCCATCCTATTTAAGGAATGGCTTCACTGTTAAAGAAATCCCTTACATTTTTGCCAGTAAAATAATTATCACTCTTACTTATTACTATCCACTTTTATGATTAAGTCATGTAAACTATGTTAAAAATTGTGTAATTGTTTTCCAATTTTTCCTGAAAGATTCTAATAAAAGACTTCAACTTCTTTCTAACATAATCTTATTTGATTGTTCAAGAACAGTGAATTGTATCTTGTCTTTTATTTTGAAGCAGAATTTTCAAAAGTCATCCTAATTTTACTTTAGCCAAAGACTCATCCATTTCTTGCTGTATCTTCTTCCTCAGCAAAGCAATTAAAAACACATCAGTTATGAGAGAGACAGTTAACAGTGTGTTTTTTCAGACGAGTCCTCATTTCCAAAGTATAAGTCACTACATAATGTGTTTTTTTCCCAGTGATTTCGTTCATGCTTCATTCAGCTGGTTCAGCTTCCTTTTGGCTGATCTATATATGATCTATGCCAATTTATGATGGTAGGCACCAATTTCCACACAAACAATAAAGCAATGTAACATTTGCAACAAGTCCTAACAAAGCAGCTCATATCATCCGATCTTGATTATGTAGTGTGGAAGCAGTCCTCTGAGACATTTTAATATGTTTAGAGCCTAGCTTGCTACCTCCGATGCCTATTAGCAATGTGCTCAAATCCCTGTCTGTTATTACGCCAACACACAAATTGTAGTATAATTGTTGGCACTGTGCTTTGGTATTTCAACCATGATGTTGATATTTATCTCTCTTGCTAAAAGCTGCAATGGGAACATATGATCAGCTTTTAAAAGGGTGGGGTAAGGAAAACCAGAAAAGGGAGGGGAGATGAATAAAAATTATATGTTCTGTACAATTATTAAAATTAATATTATAAAGCTATCTATTTAACACTAATTTTCAGAAATATTTCATATAATTGTTTATATTTTAACGTAAAAGAATTGGGGGTTAACCACATATATTTGGAGGGTGAAGAATAGCTCTATTATTTCTTGTGGTCATAAAATTATAATGTCTGATTACTCAACATAATGAAAACAATGTATCACAATTTCATATATCACCCTCTATAAAATATTCTAAAGTCTCCCAGTGGCACAGTGATGAAGACCTAGGCTCCTAACCAATAGAAACATTGAAAAGGTTGGTGCTTTGATCCAGCAGTTACTTTGTGGGAAAAAAGGACTTGCCAAGTTGCGCCTGTAAAGATTGCAGCAGAGGAATCTAATAGCAGTCTGAGCCTGTCTAATAGTGCTGTTATGCATTGGAATTGATCCAGGGAACACAACAACAAAAGATTATTAGCAAAAATGGTGGAAGAAATGAACTCTAATTTAACTAAACCTTAAAACTTCGGTCTTGGTTTACAAGTACTGCAGCTAGGGAATCAAGATATAATACTTTGAAAAAGTCAGTATCCAAATCTAGAATATGAGACCACTAGCTCAGGTGAGTCAAAAGATGGGGGAGGTGTAGTGGAGAGACAACACAGAATGCAATGGAATTTGTGATACTTTTTTAGATGCAGTCAAAATAAATTACACAGGAAGTATACTTTGAGACAATTGCTGTAATCTGAATTTGAGCATGACATTAAGAATATCAGTGAATCACTGTTGATATTCTTAGGCACAATAATGTTACTATTGTCAAGCAATAAAATATTCTTTATAATTTTAAATTTTTTGATATGAGAGAAATGACATGCAATCTGAATCTGCTTTAAAACCTTTTAGCAATAATTACACCCTAAGAGAAACAGGTGAAATACATAAAGAAAAACCTTAAAAATTGCTATACGTGGTTTATATTCTTTCCATTCTTGTTTGCTTGAATTTTTAATAAAAATTTACATTGCGTTCCATGATTTGTTAAAATGGTAATATCTGTGGTAATATTTTTTGCTAGAGGAAAGATCAATACCCTATGCTTTCCCTCTTTCTTAGAATTAGGATTCTTATTCGTGAATGAGCTTAAGGAATCTACAATACCTTAGTATTTTACACTTAGTACACTCCACTGGGAGATAACTAGGCATCATATTGTTCAACACACCGAGATCACCAAAATGGTTAGGGACTACTGGGTGAAGGCTTACTAAGTTTTTGCTTATTCTGTTCAGTTGACATTTCTGTTTGTGCGTTTCTAGACACTTTCTGCAGATCATTAGACATGAGATTGAGTTCATGGTAGACTTAACCAGTAAAACTCTAGGTCCTTGCTTAACCAGAATAGAACATGTTTATTATTATTGCACTGGTTTAGAAGATAAATTGAAAGGCCATTCTACATCTAAAGCACTCTTCAAACCTCAAATAGAAAATACTAGGGATCTGAGTGCTGCCGGTAATACTGACACAGCTTGTTTTTGCTGTTGCAATGGTTTCTGCTTGTTTTATTCTGTCGCAATTAACCACTGGCCAACACACATTTGGGTGACTCAAATGTTAGACTAGTTTCTGGGTATACGTGACCTGCTGATTCTAAAAATGACACCAGTTTCCTCCTATAACCTCTAGTTTTTGATGTTCAGAAAACATGCCAAATACTACTCTGCACACCTCTTAAAAAAAAAACCAGAATGTTTTAACGTAGTTAACTACCTTGAGATATAGGAAGTGCACACTAGCTTTATTTAGAGTAGGTTGCATTATATTAATGTTTATGCAAATTAGACTTCACATGGTGTCCTTTGATGCAAACATATATATAAATAGTGCAAACTACATGAACTTAGAATTTTCACCAAGTATCATTTCACATTTATTAGGATCTGCATAGCCACCAGTTACAATTTCTTATCTTAAAAAGAGGTTAGAAATAAGAATTTCAGTCAGTACAAAAAACCTCGATGATGTGGTGGGTTATGCATTTGACCGCTGATCACAAGGTTAGCTGTTTGAGCCCACCAGCCACAGCACGATTTCACTGTGTCTGATAAAGTTCCTATGAGTCAGATTTAACTGAATGGTGTTGAGCTTGGTACAACAAATAGAGATGTAAAATTGGTGTTTCAGAGTTCAAGCTCCCTTAGTAAAATGCTCCATTCTTGTTATAAGATGCAAAGAGAAGTTAGAATTTTTCTTATAAAGAAGCATGGAGTCAATTTCACTTCTGAAACATTTGACATGTATTACCCATTGACTTCTATCAATTAAAATGTACTTCACCAAATTAAAAAACCTCGCATTCCTACAATCCATTTTTTCAGATCGCATGCTGTAATAGAAAGAAGAGAAACATAAACACAAACACATGTGAGCTGCACAACATACTACTTAATAAAGATTAGGTAAAAAAATGAACCCAATAAGGGTGAAAATTTTTTAATTCCCTGAAACAAACAATAGTACAACTTAACAGAACCTTTGGGACATAGCTAACAGTTATTAGGGGGAATTTATAGCAATCACATGAAAAAGATAAGAAATGCAAATCCAACACCTTAATACAACATCTCCAACAATTAAGGAAAAGGCAACAATATAAGCCTTACAACAGAAGAGAAAACAATCCTAAAGATTAGAGCTGCAATAAATGAGCTGGAAAACAGAAAAACAATGAAAAAATCAACAAGAAGTTTTTTTGAAAGGAGTAACAAAATTGACCAACCCTTGGCAAACTTAACAAAGGACAAGAAAGAGAAGATATAAGCATACAGAATTAAAGATAAAAGGGTGACATCACTATAGATCCATGGGAACATAGCAACAATTATAACATAGTACTATGAAAGACTATGTGCTAACAAGTTTGGCAATCTAAAAGCAATGGACAAATACCTAGAAATATACCATCTACCCAAATTAACACAAACAGAGGTAGAATCTGAACAGATCAATGGAAAAAGAAGAATTAGAGAAGGTCATTAAGAAATTTCCAACCAGGATCAGATGACTTCACAGGGAAATTCAATGAAGCATTCATTCAGAAAAGAGCTGTCATCAATTCGACACAGACTATCCCAGACTATAGAAAGGAAGAGCAAACTCCGAAACTCATTCTATGAAATTAATATAAGTCTAATTCCAAGACAGGGAAAGGTCCTGCAAAGACAGAAGACTATAGGCCAACATGCCTCATGAACATAGATACAAAATAACTCCACAAAATTCTGGCAAGGGAAATCTAACAAAATATCAAAAATAGCAATTAATCATAACCCAGTGGGTTTCATACCTAGAATGCAGGATGGTTTAACTTTTGAAAAACAATCAACATAATCCACCATATAAACCAGATAAAATATAAGAACCACATGTTTATATCAACAGATGTGAAGGAAGTATTTGACAACACCTAACACTCGTCTAATGAAAATACTCAGTGAATAAAATATATATTAAAATGTGTGACTGCACGGTCTGAAGAATTTCAGCAATAGTGAAGTATTCAGCAATTCTCATGCTTCTCAAGGTTATCCATGCAAACATCTTCTTGGTATTCTCTACTTTGAACCAAGATTCGTCTTGCATCAGCAAGGACATCTCTTGTTCCACATTTTCTGAGTCTGGCAGCTTCCTATCAATGTATCATTGCAGCAATTGTTGGATGGTCCTCACTAAAATTGTCTTTGCATATGACACTAGTGATTTTGTTCTATAATGTGAGCCTTCCTTTGAGTCACCTTTGGGGGGGCGGGCAGGTACAAATAGCCGTCTTCCAAATTTCCTGGCACCGATGAATAAGAGCTTCCAGTGCTTCGTCAGTGTGCTGAAGCATTGCCATTGGTATTTCATTGGCTTTGGAGCCTAAAGCTTTCAGTGCAGCCTGAACTTCTTCCTTCAGCACCATTGGTTCTTGCTCACATGCAATCTTCTGAAACGCAGGAATGCCTACTAGTTCTTTTTGGTATCATGACTCCATGTTCTTTCCATCTTCTTTTGATGCTTCTGCATCTTTGAGTATTTTTCCCATAGGATCTTTCAATATTGCAACCGGAGCGTTGAATGTTTCTTGAGCTCTTTCAGTTTAAGAGTGTGTGCTTAATTTAGGGTTCTCTAATTCTAGGTCAGGGTAGATTCCATGATAATGTTTGACTTTGCCATCTCAAACTGTCCTTTGAGGTATTCTATTCAGTTTCTTGACTTCATCATTTCTTCCATTTGTTTTCTTTAACTATTCCATGATTAAGGGCAGGCTTCAGAGTCTCCTGTGAAATCCACTTTGATCTTTTCTTTACTTCCTGCCTTCTTACTTTTTTCATAAATGATGCTCTTCATGTCCTCCCACAACTCATCATGTGACCAGGTCAACTCTTTTCCAAGAAATCATCTCCCCTTCAGTAATATGTTGAGTGCCTTCTGAGGGGCCCATTTTCCAGTGGTGTCTCCAACAATGTTCTGTCTCCTTTGCTTAGGCTTTAGTATATGAAAATTCTTTGAAGCTATGCATAAGATTTCAGCAAATGCAGTTAGTTTAAAAATGCAACTCTTTAGCATTTGGCTCATTTTAAAGTTGTTGCAGCTTTTAATATGTTCTGCTCTGTTTCCATGGTTGGCAGTTCAAAAGCACCAGCAGTTCCAGGGAAGAAAGACCAGGCTGTCTACTCCCAGAAACAGTTACAATCTTGGAAACCCAGTTGCCATGAGTCCACAGTGACTCCATGGCAGTGAGATTTCTATCGAGTTTGCTATGTTTTGTGTAGTTATTGTTATTCTTGTTTGCTTACTTTTTGTTTGATTATCTCTATATGAAATCCAGGATATGTAAATCTATTACAACAATAACAGAATTAATCATTATTTTGGGCTATGGTGTAGCAGGATATGGGAGAAATGGGAAATGAGCAACAAGGAGTATGGGAAGAAAATATTCTGAAATTAATTGTGATAACAATTGCACAACTCTCAATAGGATTGAACAATTAAATTGCTGATATGTGAAGTATATAACAATAACACTATCTGAAAATGTTTACTATTTTAGTGGGGTTCCATATGTTCAAGAAGTTGTCTTAGGGTAATCAGACTTATTTGGAACATGTTTTTAAGAACATTATTTCTGAGGGTCAGAATTTTGTTTTCCATACAAAAATGTACTTGCTACTTCCCAAAAGTTGCTTGAGAATTTTATTGGGAAAAGTTACTCCATTCATTCTATAGCCGGAAATTTGCCTCTCCAGATTTCTTTTTGTTCTCAAAACAACAAAAAAATTTCTTTAAAAGTAACTTTCCTCTAGTCCTTGAAGGCTTCCTCCCCCCAACTATCATGGTCCCAATTCTACCTTACAAATCCAGCTGGACTGGAGGAGGTACACTGGTAGAGATGGGGAATGGAAATACTGGGAACCCACGACAGATGAACCCCTTGCGGTCAGTAGTAAGAATGGAGCTACTGGATGGGTGGAGGGAAGGTGGGGTAGAGAGGGGGAGCCAATACAAGAATTTCCACATAACCTTCTACCGGGAGGACAGACACTGGTGGAGAAGGGGAGGGGAGACACCAGGCAGTGTAAGTTATAACAAAACAATAATAATTTATAAAGTATTGAGGGTTGGTGGTGGGGTGGAGAGCAAGGATGGAGGGGAAAAGATGAGAAGCTGATGACAAGGGCTTAAGTCGAAAAATGGAGGTTTGGAAAATGATGACAACAGCAGGCATGTGAAGAAGCATGGCACAACATATGTATTTATGTATTGTGAAAAATGACGTATGAGCCCCGAACAAAATGATTAAAAATACAATAAATAAAAGTAATACACTTTGAGTCTTTCGAGGATACTAAAAATGTCTTTTCAAACTGTGTAAATTAAACAGTGTAAAGTCCTTTGGGGAAGACTTAGAGAAGTAGAAACACTATTCAGAAGTACCTATATGGGGCAAATGTGGAGAAACAATAGCTTCATATTTTTATACTTTTGTTTAAATGAAATTTCTGTGTTTGCAGCAATGATTTTTACTTACTATTGTACATAAACATATGTAATATGTTTATTCACTGATACAGAAATGCACCTATATGTACATTCATACTTTACATAAATACACATACAATTCTTTTTCATTAACCCTATCTTTCAGGGTTTTATTGCATGGCATTTCTTGAACATTTCATGTTCTGTACTTGTTTTTCTTTTTAAATATATGGTAACAGCACAATGAGTAACATAGATGGAGTTGGGACAGATGGACACTATGACAAACTATCTTTAAAGAACTTGAATTTGGCAACAACAAAATACAACAAACACCCATTTTGAGATTTTATGAATTAAAAATAAATCACTCTCCTTCCAATTCATTAGGACCATCCCTTGGAATGTTGTTCTGTTACATGTGATTGCTTCATGAACTTCCTCCACCACCTCCCTCAATTCCTAATAAACAAAGAACAGAGCAGGCTCTTGTTCTTGACATACCAAAACACTGCTCAACAACTGTGAGGAAAAAAAACTGCAATTCCATATATGTTGGTGGTGGTGTGGTGGTAGATGCCATCAAATCAGTTCAGACCTGTAGACTCAATGCACTACAGAAGAAAACAGTGCTCAGTGCTGTGCCATCTTCACAATGGCTCTGATGCTTGAGCTCATGGATGTAGTCACTGTGCCAATCTCTCTCGTCGAAGACCTTTCTCCTTTGTGCTGCCTCTTTACCTTACCAGACACGATGTCCTTCTCCTGGGACTGGTATCTCCTGACAATACAGTCAATGTATGTAGGAGGCAGTCTCAGCATATTGTGCTTTCAGGAGCACTCTGGCCTTACTTTTTCCAGGACAGATTAGTTTGCTCATTAGCAGTCCGTGGTATTTTCAATATTTTTCTCCAGCATCATATCTAAATAGATGGATTCTTCTTTGGTGTTCTTTATTCACAGTCCACTTTTTGCCTGCTTATGAAACAAACGAAAAGATCATGACTTGAGTCAGGTAAACCTTAATCCCCAAAGTAATATCTTTGCTTTTCAATACTTTAAAGAGGTTTTGTGAAGCAGAATTAGCAAAAGCACCACATCTTTTGATCTCTTGACTGTTGCTTCTCTGAGAATGGATTGTGGATCCAGATAAGACAAAACCCTCAACAATGTCAACCTCTTCTACATTTATTATGGTGTTACCTTTTAGTCCAGTTGTGAGGATTTGGGTCTTCTTTATATTAAGTTGTAATCCATGCTGAAGGCTACAACCCTTGGTCTTCATCAGTAATTCCTCAAGTTCTCCTCACTTTCAGTAAGCAAAACTGTGCTTTCTGCATATCTTGCATTGTTAATAAGCCTTCCTCCAACACGGATGCCACATTCTTCATTTAATCTAGTTCTCTGATTATTTTCTCAGCACACTGATTGGATAAATATGGTGAAAGTATACTACCCAGATGCACGTATTTTTAGGTTTTAAATCATGCATGTATCATCTGTTTAATCTAGAGTCATACTTCTTTTTATGGTGGTGGAGGGCGGCATCACTGCCCTCTGGTGGGATGGCCCACCAGCAAGGCCCAGCCTTGCTCCTGGAGAGCTGCTGTTGGATTTGAACCTCCAACCCCGTAGGCTGCAGTCCTGCACTCAACTACTATGCCACCGGGGCTCAGCCACTAGAGTTACACTTCTAATACCATCCTGTAACTGCTCTTTTCCTTGTCTGCCTTCCCATCATGTCAACAAGTACCTGGGGAAAAGAAGGGTGAGGTTGGGGAGGTGTGGAAGAGAGGGCTATTTTGAGGTTTTCAGCACCTAGCCCCGGGCTTGGTTCATAGCACATATTCAATAAATGTTTGATAAAAGGCACACAGGCAAAACAAACAAAAAATCCCTTTGTACTTATTATTTTCAGCAGTTATTTTTTTGATTTGTTTATACTCACAATCCCTTATAATACATATTTACATTCACAGCATGGAACGTTAAAGATAAATATGCACTGTGGAATCAAACAAAGGAACAAACCTTAGAACAATATAAATAACTGGTACATAGAGTAGTAAAATTGAAAAATAAAATTTCAGAATAAAAAAATTCTCTTTAGCACCTTGAATTTTACATATGAACTTGTTCAAAAGTTCACAAACTTTCCATTTCTTTTCAAATCATTCTAGCTTTTACATTAAGAGAGTTGACATTGAATAGTCTTTATTTCTTTATTTTAATCAGCATAGCATCTTCAACATAACTGTAACTTTTAAATGCTTTCACTTAAATGATACCAATATTCGTTAAAACTTTTGAGAAATAAAAGCAGTTGGCAATCTATTAATTTCTAATAAGCTGTTGACTTATAACATGAAAATCTGAAATATCTATAGTTAAGTATGATTCATTAATAAATTATGTGTCATCACTAAATTATCATGCAATATTTTTAAATTAATGGGAACATTTTATTTCCCTTTTAGTTTCAAATACTCTATCATGAACTAAATATGCTTAGAATAATTTTCAAATTTATACAGAAATATTTACTGGCAAAATTTTCTTACAATATATAGTTATACAAAAACAAAACAATAACTGGCAAATAAATCTAATCTATAAAATTATGTTCACTTTTAGACTAAATATACAAATTTGGAATGACTTAAAAAGCACAAATGTAAAAAAAATCAGGATCTTGAAAGTTTTAAAGCACTGTACGCTAGAGAATGAATTTTTCTACATGATTGTAATATTTAATGTGACTATTATTCTGGAGTTTGCTGTATGGTCAGAGACGCTGCCATTGAATTTTGATCAAGTGAAAACAGTAAGGCAATATGTCCCAATTAAGGAGTCTGTTGGCCTGCTAACCATAAGGTCTGGAGAAAGATAGGTTGTCTGTTTCCATAAAGATTAGCAGTTTGGAAAAGCTGCAGGGGGCACTTTTACTCTCACATGGGGAGACTGTGGATCAGGATCAGCTTGATGGCAGTGAGTTTGGTTTTGAATGTGATGATCATCTTTATCATGGAAAGGTCAGGTCGACTCCATTGCTTGGGAATAAAGATAAGCAACACCATGGTATTTGTGAATGTGATTTTTTGTTTTGTTCTGGCACCTCTTTAAGTTATGAAGTAGAAAAATTATGATAATTATGACATGATAATTTCTACAAGTGCAAAAAATAATTTGATTAAATTAATTATTGACTTTAAAAAACACCACAGTTTTGCTTAATTCATGTGGTCTTCAATTAAGTGTACTTAATTGAATGATGGATTATTATAAGATTTGTAAGAGTCCCCTAATAAAATGATTAATAAAACCTTTCTTTAAATAGAAAAAATATCACCATCAACCATCATTAAAAATTATGGACATTCCTTAAACCATTAAAATTGATCTAGAAATTACAGATATAATATTATATGGTATAATATTTAACATCTTTCCCTTTACAATGAGAATTTGAAAATCACTAAAGTATAGGCACTATTCAATATTTTACAGTAAGTCCTAACTAGGGCATTAAAATAAGAGCAGGTATAGGTATAGCAATGAGCAAAATGCTGCTTGCTGCTTGTCCTTATGAAGAAACTGATGAAGATATGGGTGCTATAGCAAAATATGATGAAGAAACTAGCTTGGCTATCAGAAAGAATGGCGTCGGGGGTCTTAAAGCCTTGCTTTCAAACAAGCAGCTATCTAAGTGAGGTGTTAACTAAGTGCACATAAGCACACCAGTCTGTGATCTAAGAAGTGTAAACAACAAAATCCAAATCTATAGGAGGAAAATAGTGTCAGAGCTTAAATTGTGAACACTTGGTATGCAGAAGACGATAGATGACAGTGTATTTGTAGAGTTCACACATGGATGAAGCCTATGGTGAATCCTCTCTGATCAAAGTTGAGGGGCGTGAATAGCCCTGATATCAGACAGAGAATACTGCAAAGTTGATTATGGAAGGTATAGCTAAGTCACAAAATTATATCATATCGTTTGCTCTAACTTTTGACCCATTTTAAAGTTGTTTCAGTTAGGGGGTGTGGGAAAGGGGAAGTGAAATAGATGTGGATTAAGGCCCTGAAGAATTCCCTCCAATCATGGACCAGGAATGTGAACAGACTTAGTAATAAGCAGAATTCCTTGGAAAGTGGATTTTTGACAATTCAGTTAGGCTAAAATTTAGCACCATATCATTTTATCTCCCTTATGATACAGTTAAGGTAAATTTGTTCTGGTTTTAATATTTCCTACTTTCTTTTTAATTGAAGTTTTTATCAGTTTTAATTTCCTATTGCTAATTTTTTCCCAATGTTTTTCCATATATTAAATCCAGGATAGGTAAATTTATAGAGGCAGTAATTGGATTAATGATTCCTTTGGAGTATGTCAGGGAATGTTGGGGGGAAATGGGGATCTAATAACAATGAGTAGAAGAATGAAGAAAATGTTCTAAAACTGATTACAGCAATAATTGTACAACTCTTCTTGATGTGATTGAACTATTGAATTATATGATATCTGAATTATTTGCTACTAAAACTTCTACAAAAATATATTGGCATACACATGAATAGAAACATGAAGAAGTGTTTTTAAAGGCTCTCATTAAACACATTTTGGTAAACAAACAAAAAAGGGAAATATGTGCAAATGAGATTTTAAATGCATAAAATAATTTGCAGGTTTGTCACTAAAATGAACAAATTAATTCAACAGGGTAATAAAAATAAACCAAATACATAGTTATCAGTTATATTCTTATATACTATCAGCAAATCAAATTAAAAAATTAAAGACACACTGTGTAGTAACAGCATATAACTCAACATTAAATAAGTTAACAAAGTTGAGCAACACACATAAAATTATAAAATATTTCTGAGGGTACTACAAAATAAGAAAAATGGAAGGATTTCCAGGTGTATGAATTAGACGATTCAACACGATGAAGATGTCAATTTTCCCAAAGTTTTGTATGTCTGCTTGTTTGTTTGCTCTAGAGAAGACTACTTGGCGACCCTTCCAAAGTTGTTTTAATGAAAATTCATTTCAGATACAAATAGCTGATTCAAATTTTCATAGTACAAATAGTCAAGACTTGCCAAGACAATCTAAGAGGAAAAACAACAAACAACAAAACATCAAAATTTAATAAGGCAGCAAGAGTATGTAGATGTATGTATATATGGACACTTGTGGGAAAGATAGAGTCTTTTAAGTAAATGCTATATTTCAATATAAGTGGGAAGTGGATCTGACACAGCCATCAAGTCAATACCGATTCACAGTCACTCCTGAGAGTTTCCAAGACCGTTCCTGAGAGTAGAGAGCCTAGGATTCCTGCGAGTGTTTTTGAACTGTCAACTATGCAGATTGCAGTCCAGAGCTTAACCACTACCCCACCAGTGCTCCACACTCTATTTAATTCAATTATTTTTTTACTTGATCAAAAATGTCCAGCAGCTTAAAAAATGTGGTGCATTACCCAGACAAGCCTATAATTTCCGGGATATGGATTAAATTAAATTTATTTACTTAAAATGTAATTGTTTAAAATGAAATAATTAAAGTAAAAATGCAATTAGTTCATTTCAGGATACACAGAACATTTTTCAATTGCAGGAGCTAAATTTCAAATTTCTTTCTTTCAAATATTTTGTAATAGAAATAGAAGATATGTGACTAGAAATCAAAGGAAAAAATATGCTGCATAGTACAATAAGACAGATGGTGTAGTCTCAATCTATTTTTTATTGTGTGGCAGTTGTGAAGCTTGTTGTTATCAGGTCTTCCAATACATTGAAAATCATCAATTCATCTGTTACCAAATTTCGTGGATTTGAGTACCAGCAACAAAAATAAGTATAACTTTCCATATCTATAGAACACATTATGGAACTGTACCATGATAGAAATATCTGTTTCCCCTTAGATAATAAATATTCATTTCAATCATAGTACCCTCTGGCAATTAATAGAGGAACAAAAAATTAAAAAGCATCAATTCAACTGAAATTAGTGGCAGGTGGAGTGGGCGCCATATCCTGGTCCGGCTTCAGTCCAGGAGCAACTTCCTTTAGCCCTTACTAAGGGATCCAATTGCAATTTGTAAGGAAAACTGCCTTCTCTGGCCAACACCCTGGACAGCGACACTGCCCTGCTGCAACAGACGCTGAACTGGGGCCAGGATGACTTTGAGGATTATACAATGAAACTATTTATATATTATATTATATATTCATGAAAATATAGTGATTTCATTATAATAATCATGAAAATATCTGTTATTATTAATTATAATTAATGTCATTGATAGAAACACTATTATTTTATAGTTACAGTAAGCTAAAGAATTTATGTGACCTGCAGCCAGAAGTTCATTCTGTAAAAGATGATACTAATCTTCACATAGAACAAACTTGAAAAATCGAGAAAACACTGATTTCCTAAAGGCAACCAAAGTACAACCAAAAATGTAAAAACATTCAACAGATAAAAATAAGAGAATTTTCCCCAAATAAGATATAATTATTGGACCAAAGATAATTCAGATGAGCATGCAGTCAATAGCTCCAAATGCTAGGTGGCTGATGATTAAAACTTCTGAGATACCTCCACATAGTCCACAAATTTCTGATTCTGGACTTGAGAGTACATGATATCCCAAGTTCTATCCTATTCACAAAAAGTAAATGACCATAAAGAAGAGCCCAGGATTTTACCCCCACCTGCCAATCAGTAGCTAAAACTCTCCCAGATGTGCCTTAAGAATGAATGATTTGCATATTTCATAGCTCCTACCTTGTATCTTAACTGACTCATCTCCTCCTTGTAATCCCTCTGCAAAAGATGTCACCTCACCTATTGATGGGCTTTGGGTCCCCAATCTGTACTTCCCCTCATTAATAATAATATAATTTTAGCTTATTGATGCCTGACACCGGATCCCTTCACCACCTCATGATCACACAGGCTGGT